>JAUTBX010162062.1:0-16611 GCA_032361465.1 Lepetodrilus tevnianus
GTACATATGCATGCAAGTCATGATATTAGTGAAAGATTCTAGAAAGTGACATTAAACCCCAAATCAACCAACCAACCTTCCCACATATGCATCTAGTTGTTAGTGGATTTGGGGACATTATCTACAGAGATTAGAATCATGTAAGCTGATGAAAACCCCAATAAATAAAAGAAATGCTAAAAATTATTCAGAGATTAATATTTAATTTGGAGCAATAAAATTAATTTCAACTTATGAAGAAAGAATGTTGTCAGAAATATATTCTAGATACTTTTGGGTAATGATGACTTTGATTAAATATATCATAGCCTATGTGCAAAATGTTACAGCATTGACGTAAAACAAATCAATAAATGGAGACAACCTGCTGGAGACAACCTGAGATGTGGTAAAGAGCAATACTTGTGCCTAATCCAGCAAGGAGAGGGTTAAACGAGACTTCACATTTCGTGAAAGATTCCTGTAGAGACGTAGAGCAGTAAATCAGTTAATTGGATATGATACATTGTATCGGTGTCGAGGGTATGTTGTGGCTGTGACGCAGGCCGATGTTGTGACGAGGGCTGGTGGTGTTGCAGGTCAAGCCGCTGCTGCAAGTGACCGGTCAGGAGGAGAAGCAGAAGGTGGTAGAGGAGGAGCTGCGTAAGGTCAAGGACAACTTCGACAAGCAGCGACAGGACTACGACGAGGTTGAGCGCCGCTACGCGCAGATCATCGAGGAGAAGAACATCCTGGCGGAGCAGCTGGACGCGGAGAGCGCGCTTTGTCAGGAGGCCGAGGAGGTCAGTGTCGGGAGTACCATAGAAATGATAGTGAAAATAACAGTTACTCGAACCCCATTGAGAGGCCAACCAAAGGCAAAGGTGTAATCCCTCTGGCCGAGACCAGTAGGAACATCATATATCTCGCCCTGCTAAATAGTAATAATAATAGTAATAATAATGATAATAACAATAGTAAAACAATAATAATTATAATAATTATAATAAAAGTAATAATAATAATAATAATATTGCTTGTGAAATCAGTGAAAAAGATACTGTACAGATTTGTTCTGAGCATGATGATAATAAAAGTCATAATAATAATAATAATAATAATATTGCTTGTGAGATCAGTGAAAAAGATAACTGTACATATTTGCTTTTTGACTACTCTGGGTAGCGATGTGATCATTATATAGTGTATATGAAGTCAATGGTTCTGTTTCCTCTGTAGGCTCGAGCTCGTCTGGCCGCACGGAAACAAGAGCTGGAAGACGTGCTCCACGACATGGAGATCCGGATAGAGGAGGAGGAGGATCGGAGCAATGCCTTGACAGATGAGAAGGGCAAATACAAGCAGACTATCATGGACCTGGAGGAACAGTAAGCACCACTTTGTCTACTTGGAGTTGGTGTTGATCGTCAAGGAATAGATATCAAAATGTAGATATGGTGTTACTGGGCATGTTCATGAATGTGAAAAGATACGGCTCCAGTCATTTAAAATACGGTAGCTTAAATTTAACATTTGTTAGTTGAATCGATGTTCAGGCTACTAAATATGGGGAATGTCACATTTTTTCTCTCCCGCTAGGCTGGAGGAAGAAGAGCAGTCTCGGCAGAAGCTGCAGCTGGACAAAGTGACGACGGACTCCAAGCTGAAGAAGGTGGAGGAGGATCTGGCCGTGGCGGACGACGCCAACCAGAAGATGCTGAAGGAGCGCAAGATGATGGAGGAGCGTCTGAACGACGTGCAGAGCCAGATGGTGGAGGAGGAGGAGAAGGCCAAGCAGCTGGGCAAGCTGAAGAACAAGTACGAGGCCATCATCGCCGACCTGGAGGAGCGACTCAGGAAGGAGCAGCAGGCGCGGCAGGAGCTGGAGAAGATCCGCCGCCGCCTCGAGAACGAGCTCAACGACCTCCGCGACCAGCTCAACGAGAAGCGGCAGCAGGTGGAGGACCTCCAGACACAGCTCAGCAGACGCGAGGAAGAGGTTCAGCAGGCGCTGCAGAAGTAAGTGTTCGAAGGTCTGCCACATGCAGGCGGTTGATTTGAGAATAGCTGATGACATTTGGAAATACATGCATGCTATTCATTGGGTTATTTTAAAAGATAATCCATTGACATTCTGACAATTAACATTGCAGGTATTGGAAAGCGGGCTATTGGGATTTCAATTAATACTATTCCATTATTAGTAATATTCTTTATCCCAATGCCAAGTGAGTAGGAGAGAATTATTTATATTCAATGTATTTAAAAAAACTGTTTATACATTCTTTCATATATTTGTTGCTTTACTTAGTCCCTTAAAAATTTGATAGTCATTTTGATTACTGTCCTAATTGTGATTTCTAATTCCCGTCTAATTGCTGGTGGAAATCCAGACTAGTCAAGCAGTATATATGCATGCAAGTCATGATGTTAGTGAACAATTCTAGAAAGTGACTTTAAACCCCAAATCAACCAACAACCAGTCTAATTTAGATTTCTAACAATAATATTTTTTTGGCCATTCTCAGGACGGACGAGGAGTCTATAGCGCGGTCGACCATGAACAAGCAGATGCGGGAGTTCCAGAACCAGGTGCAGGAGCTTCAGGAGGACCTGGAGTCCGAGAAGGAGAGCCGCAACAAGGCGGAGAAGCAGAAGCGCGACCTCAACGAGGAGCTGGAGGCGCTCAAGACGGAGTTCGAGGCGGAGCTGGACAGCACCGCCGCCTCCACCGAGATCAGGAACAAGCGCGAGAACGACATCAAGGAGCTGAAGAAGGTGATGGAGGTGGCGCAGCGGGGACACGAGGAGACCATCCAGGAGATGAGACACAAGTACCAGAACCAGATGGAGAACCTCAGCGTGGAGGTGGAGACCGTCAGGAAGGTGCGTTCACTGTCGCGCGGCTTCAGACACCCGCCAGCTATGTCTTGCTGGCATTTATACAGCTACATTTTAGAGGGAATTTATATATGGCAGCTACCTTTTGGTGTTTCCCCAATTTTTTTTAAATTTTTTTTTTTTAATAACTCACTTTATTTCCAAAAATTATGATTGCAGCTACATGTTTATGTTTCTAGAAATTGTGTGATTATTTATGATAAGAAATGGGTTTAACCCTCTCCCTGCTGAAAACAACCAGAGATGCCCTAAAGAGCTATAATATATGACGTCATGTGTTACCCTAGAATTATTTTTGGCTTCTCGAAAAAATAATAATAAAATTAAATTAAAATAAAAAAGATTAATAAAAATAAAAATAACAATGACCAATAGTTAACTCTGGTCAATCGGGCTTCCAGGCGAAGAACTCCATGGAGAAGGGCAAGTCGACCCTGGAGGCTGAGAACACGGATCTGGCCAACGATCTGAAGCAGGTACAGATGGCCAAGCAGGAGTCCGAGAGGAAGAGGAAGCAGGCGGAGCAACAGCTGCAGGAGCTGTCCATCAAGGTGCAGGAGACGGAGCTTAGCCGCGGCGACACTGCGGAGAAGGTGATCAAGCTGGCCACGGAGTTGGACTCCACCAGTCAGCAGCTGGAGCAGGCCGAGTCCAAGGCCATGCAGATGTCCTCCAAGGCATCCAGTCTCAACGCGCAGCTGGCTGACGCTCAGGTGAGTTTGTCCATCTGGGATGTATTTTTGAATTTTGTTTTTGGTTAGGGGTTGGAAAAAGAATATATTGCTATGGCTTCAATATTGTACACATTGAACATCCTTCTGACAAAAAAATAAATAATAATTTTAATTAGTTTGTAGTGGAGACAACTTTTTGAGATATGTTTGTACATTGCTGGCTGCAGGACTTGCTACAAGAGGAGACCAGGCAGAAACTCGCCGCCCAGTCCAAACTGCGCGCGGCGTCCGACGACATCGAGCAGCTGTCGGAGAGACTGGAGGAGGAGGAGGAGGGCAAGAAGAACATGGAGAGGCAGCTTGTCGACACTGCTAACAAGGTGGGTACCAGGTAGTGATGTGGTCAGCAATAGAAACTTGCTTATAAACTTACTGGCTCGAATAATGATACAAATAACAAATACTTACAAAAGACATGAATTTCTACTCGCCCTTACGACACCTTTAGCATTGGGAGAAATAGCCCGGGCTAGTGTTAATTTCTATCACTGAATGTGCCCATCGATATTATTGTCAGTGTATCGATCGGTGATACTCCCAAGCAAATGGGATTAAGAAATAATTCTTTCATCCATTTCTCTAAACCTAAATCATTGTGTATGGTTGAAAGATTCCCACTGCGACATAAACCAATAACTCTCTCACTAACTTTAGCCTAATTGTTGCATTGCAATGGAGAGGCAGTTGTATAGGACCGCAGTGTTGCTGTACTGACATGGTTAATGTTGTCGGTGTAGATGCAAGAGATGAAGAAGAAGTTTGAGCACGACAAGGCCAATGAGGAGGCGCTGGAGGAGGTGAGGAAGAAGGCCGGGCGCGAGATGGACGCCATGCAGGCACAACTGGACGAGACCCGCACCCAGAACGAGAGACTCGACAAGTCGCGCAGGAAGTTGCAAGCTGAGGTCAGTTAGCACAATATTCTGAAGTTCGTTTTTCTAGATTTCTTAATATTTAAAATGTCTACAAAAACCATGGATTTATGCCATTTTGCTATGCATAGTTGACACATTTCTGGAAGTGGGGTTGCCAATAATAAAATTGCAATTAATCAATGTATGCCACTGAACATGCAGTCGTGTTTGGGTAAAATATTCCTGATACATTTATTAGTATATGAACCTCATTTAAGTCAATTTTAATTACGATTGAAATCATAAGCACATTCATCGCAAAAGTGTGAAATCTTTATGCAGCAACATTACCCCCAGAATTATTTCCTAAAAGGCACATCTTTTCCAAGCTTGGTGAAGCATCATTATTTGAATAACTAAAATGATATGGACATTGCAGGTTGAGGACTTGACTATCGAGCGTGACCAGCATCGCTCCTCTGGCAGTCAGATGGAGAAGAAGCAGAGACGGTTTGACCAGATGCTCAACGAGGAGAAGGCAGTATCTGAACGGTGAGTAACAACGCCCGACCAGCATTTAGTCTATTCACTAGCTGGATAATTATTTTATGGTATTATTGTAATTTCTCTGAAATCGTCACAAATGGGCGATAGATTCCCGCAGAGACGTTAAAACTCTGAAATATTATTATTCTCTGAAATGGACAAGGTTTGAGAAGGAAATTTGATGTCAATTTACATTGAGATGCTACTGGTTGAATAACTTATTCTTTAGGATACATTTCCCAATTTTGAAGTATTCGCAGAACAAATTGCATCAAGTTAAGTCTTTTGTCTAGGTGACAATTTACCTGGTAGACTTATGTTATATGGAGATGCATAGGTCCACATATTAAATACGACGTTCCTTCCCTCGTAGACTTGCTGCAGAACGCGACGCCCTGGAGCGTGAGAACAGAGACAAGGAGACGAGATGTCTCAATCTGGTTCGCGACCTGGACGAGCTGCGAGAGAGAGTGGACACCTCTGAGAGACACCGACAACAGCAGGCCAGGGAACTCGATGACCTCATGTCATCCAAGGATGATGTCGGTAAAAATGTAAGTACATATCGACTCATCTCGACTCCTTAAAACTGCCTTAGACTTGGATTTGTACCTCGTACAAAGTAGCAAATATCTAAGTTGAAATTATCCCTTGTTACTACAGTATGTGTATACAGAACAAGAATCTCTTCCCATGTACCATTAGTTTGTCTAGACTAAGCGAATGTCCAAATAAACGTCGCCTATGGGTGAAAGATTCCCGCTGCATAAATTCATTCATTCCAAATAAAAATTATTCATTGCTGCCCATTTTCAGAAAAAATAATTGCAGTAACTACTCAAGATGATAAAAATGATATAAAAAAATGGTGATAAACTCCCACTTCAATGACATTAATCCAAATAAAATGATCCCTTGTGATCCTGTGTGCCCAGAAGTACACGCCACCTCCAGCCCTGGAGTAGAGTTATCCCTCGTATTAATGTCCTATATGTCTGCCCGTAGATTCACGACCTGGAGAAGGCTCGGCGGACCCTGGAGCAACAGGTGGATGAGCAGAAGGCGCAGATCGAGGAGCTGGAGGACGAGCTACAGCTGTCGGAGGACGCCAAACTCAGGCTGGAGGTCAACATGCAGGCCCTGAAGGCCCAGTATGACCGGGACATGCAGGGCCGCGAGGACCTCGTCGACGACGCCAAGAAGTCCCTTCTCAAACAGGTACGCAGATTTGTATCATAATGGTGAAAGATTCCTGTAGTAACGTTCAGTAATGTGTCAGAAAATGGCGCCCGACATGGGAGCGAATACACTTATAACAATAATTCCCTCAATATCTTTCCAGTTACGAGAGATGGAATCTGAACTGGAGGACGAAAGGAAGCAGAGGTCGATCGCCACAAACGCCCGCAACAAGCTGATGGGCGACCTGAAGGACCTGGAGGGTCAGCTGGAGATGTCCAACAAGGTGAAGGACGACGCGGTCAAGCAGTACAAGCGCGCGCAGTCCCAGAGCAAGGAGTACCTGCGCGAGCTGGACGAGCTGCGCATCTCCCGCGAGGAGATCGCCAACAGCTTCAAGGACAACGACAGGAAGATCAAGAACCTGGAGGCGGAGCTTCTGCGACTGCAGGAGGAGCTGTCCATGGCGGAACGAGCGCGGCGCAACGCAGAGGGAGAGCGCGACGAGCTGGCCGACGAACTCGCCACTCTGGCTGGCGGAAAGTGAGTACAGGATAGCGTCTGCGATATTACGTAAAATTACAAGCATATACGACTAAGGGTTCTGTTCCACAGAATGACTAGGGCTACGATGATTGTAACTCCATAATTGAAGTTTTATTGTATTAACGGCTCTTCGCAAATGGGTGAAAGATTCCCGCAGCGACGTTAATAATAATAATCAGTGTTTGAAATAATCAAAATAATGAGGGGGTCATTCTCCATAGGCCCAATGTTAAAGGTGGTAAAATCTGTAATTTTCAGGGGGTCACACAGATACCTTTAGCATTGCAGATTTTCAAATGACCCCCGGACCCCCTATTAATTCGAACACTGATAATAATAACTCCATAATCACTCACAAATTTTGATGAATAGCAAGTTGCTGTTATTGTAGCATTCCCGCTATAACGTCAAACAATAACTCGCTCATTATTGTACCACCACGATTGTTCTATGGAATGGGACCCCGATCTGTATTTATTTAAAAATATTAAACAAGACTGACTACATTAGCATTAACATGTACGATATGTGTTAGCTAGGTGTTTGTTTAACCATCACTGTGACAGTTAGGTGTTCACTTTACTATCACTGCAATGTGAATTCAAATACAACTTTGGTTTATGAAGGTCCTTAGCTAGAGAACATGGCGTTGGGAAGTGAGTACGGAATGCTCTCCATATAATAACATCCACTAAGTTCTTCACTAACTATTGATGTGATTCATATTACGTTCACTACATTCCCCGTTTGAAGTCGGACGATTTCCCTCGCATGACGGCCATATTCCCACTAATAGTTACTTAAATCTTCAAGATTCAAGCTATGTGTGTGATTTTCGGAATCTGTTTAATCCGTGTTCCAACCTGTCTTCAAATTTGAATTGGTATACTGGACATTAGCATGTCAACACTGGTCAATTTTAGATTAAACAAAGGACATGAATTAAGTTTGTTAGAGATTGTCTGACAATTCAGTATCCTAGGGATAAAATTATGAATTATTGAAGGACATTGATTCCTGTGAGGTATCGTCACCTATGGGTGAGATATTCCTGCTGTGACGTAAAACATTAATTCAATTAATCCTGTAAGGTATTGTTTCTGCAATATGGTTCACCATGAGAATCCTTTACTGTAGTAACGTTGGTACAGTTAATTTCTTTGGGGGTTTACCTGACAACATCTTGTGCATTAATTAGGTTTCTTGTGACATTTCATGTTGCTTGGGGATAAAAAAATGTATTTGTTTGTTTTTCGTGTGGGAAGTTTTTTTGTGAGGGTCCTTTCACGTGGTTAGGTTCCATTTCCATTCCAAACCTATTCCTCCAGCAGTAATTTATCCAATCATGATGCTGCCGATTGAGCAAAATTAAACTTCCCCGATTTACATAATTCGTGTTATTTTTCTACCAACTGTCATCTTCTTACAGCGTGGTTGTTTTATGTTGTTCAACCCAACGCATGATTGTCGTAAAGAAGGACTGACCAATGAAAATCAATCTTATTGATTTATGCTCCCGTTACAACATGGGATGACTGAATACACTTTTATCACCCAATATAGGCTCTGAGAGTGGATATATGCTGTAGATATCTCAATTTGATATCTCTGGGAGATATCACTTCAAATGTTTGTGAATAGTCAATATTCGGTCATGTGACCGGAAAGGTCAACTGCTGCCAGATAGTCTTCTACTCTACCATTGTGGGGTAATCTTCATCATAATAATGTTACGACGTCACAATGCAAATGTCCATCAGGTTATGCATTGATTCCCAGTAAAACATTTCAAATATGCCATTTTTATTCTTAAATGACTTCAGAAAGATAATGTGTGATAAATAGAATCTCACCCTCGTTTGTTTTGATATTGTTGTTATCCTACTCGTTGATAAAAGTAACGTAAATACGAGGCTTTGCCGAGTATTTACTGTTACTTTTATCAACTTGTAAGATAAAAACGATATCAAAACACACTGGTGAGATTTTCTATTTATCACACAATACTGGCTCCCACTGGAGATAACATTAGGAGGACAACTATGAAGGACACATGAAGTGCTGTTTTATACTCCATATTCACTCACTCACTGTTTTGGGTTACTTTTATCAACTCGTAGGATAACATTGATATCAAAAGACTCGGTGGAGATTCTCTATATCTGCTATGTTTTTAAGAAGCGATTTCTATGTTTGTTATGACGACTTCTCTGTGCTAACTCATCGCAAATGGGTGAAAGATTCCCGCAGCGACGTTAAACTCCATAATGGCTCACTCTGTGCTAACCATGACATGTTCTGCACCAGGAATGCATTCCTCGACGAGAAGAGACGCTACGAGTCGCGCATCAGCGAGTTAGAGGATGAGCTGGACGACGAACACAACAATGTCGAGATAATGACGGACAAGGCCAGGAAGGCCACCATGCAGGTACGTGTCATCTCCGCCTCCTCGGAGAGTTCACAGGATATGTCAAGGGAGATATTAGCACAAATATTAATCTAAAGATTATTCTTTAAAAATAAGAAAGCAATCGTGATGATGAACCTTTATACAAAAGTCCATCAGGATTTAAATTTTGCAAAAATCGCTGTTTTTCTCCGTTGTAGATGGAACAGATGAACACCGATCTTGGTGCGGAGAAATCGCTGACATTGAAGTTGGAGAACCAGAAGGCTGCTCTGGAAAGACAGAACAAGGAGATGCGGGACAAACTGGCGGAACTGGAGGGACAGAACCGGTCTCGCACCAAGGCCACCATCGCCGCACTGGAGAGCAAGATCGTCAACCTAGAGGAACAGCTGGAGATCGAGTCAAAGTAAGTGTTGCAGTTGAGTCAAAGTAAGTGTTGCAGTCGAGTCAAAGTAAGTGTTGCAGTCCAGTCAAAGTAAGTGTTGCAGTCGAGTCAAAGTAAGTATTGCAGTCGCCGAATGAAGGACAGACTATATTGTGAGAGTTGTTAAATGTAGGAATTCAGAGATACATTTTCATGGAATTTTTTTTAAATTTTTTTTATTTGATTGTAATAGGATTTACTATTTGTAACCCCAATTAACATTTTAAAAGATTAAAGGAACACATTAAGTAAGAAATGAGAACGTGTTGTGTGCAGGGACCGAGCAACAGTACAACGCGCTGGTCGCAAGCTTGAGAAGAAGGTGAAGGAGCTGGTGCTGCAGGCGGAGGACGAGAGGAGACACGCTGACCAGTACAAGGAGCAGGTGGGTGTCACTCTGTCACTCTGTCACTCTGTCACCGCCACTAGCAATGCTTATCACACCACTGAATAGTCCAGAAATCTCACAAATGTGTGCGAACGGTTGTGAGCGAGTTTCTAGAGTTTCTTATAATTATATTTATTTATTTATATTTATATATTTATATATTTATATATATAATTGGAAACAACGGCCAAACATTTTACTTGCATTTTCACGATTAACCCTCTCCCTGCTGGATTAGGCACATGTATTTAGGACATTTCCAGATGCCTTCAGTATGGAGGAGGTTAAATTACAGCATTATTTTTCTTAATTCTTTTTATAATTTAATTTGGAAAGTCTACACTACAGCTTATTGAGTATTGGTTGTCTTGCTATTATTAACACATTCATCAGTCTGGGCAAATTCGTAACTCCTCTTCCTCCCACCACAGTTCGACAAGGTCAGCAACCGAGTGAAAGCTCTGAAACGACAACTTGACGAGACGGAGGAAGAGGTGGCTCGTCTCAACGCACAGAAGCGCAAACTGCAGCGTGACATTGACGAGCAGATGGAACAAAACGAGGTGGCAACGCGAGAAATTTCACAGTTGCGGAAATTCAGGTAATTTTACCCCCAAAATAAAATAATGATTTTATTATTTTTTATTATTTTATGAACTTTCCACTGGGCAGTTTAGTAAACACCCTTATCGATTGTGTAATATTAGGGCGTGTTATTCTAGATCGGGTGCATTATACTAGATGGGATGCATTATACTACTAGTAGATAAGGTATGTTATTCTAGATAGTGTTATTCTAAGTAGGTTGTGTTGCTGTATACTTGATAGTGTGTGTTATACTAGATAGTGTTATACTAGATAGTGTTATGCTACATAGGGTGTTATACTAGATATGATATTAATCTAGATAGTGTTATGCTAGATATTTCTGCTAGATAATACTAGATGTTATGCTAGATAAGGTATGTAGGGTCTTGTACTAGATAGGAAACTATATGATTTGTTAGCTAGGGTATGTAATGATAGATAGGGTGGATTGTTCATAGATAGGGTCTGTTATATTAGATACAGGTATTATTTACTAGATATGGTATTAAAATGCTGCAATCAAAGGACTGTTTGTGTGCTAGTTTAGGACAAGGTCAGAAATACTAGAGTCCTATGTGCATGAATAATTTTATTTTATGTACAGTTCATCAAATCTTTTACTGTATTGAAAAATTATATATTTTCATATTGTTTGGTAAATTATTTGTATTGTTAGTCAGATATGTATTGCATGATCACTATTTATATTTCTAAGTTTTTATTTTCCTCATCAAATGAAATCTTTCTATTTAGCCATATGTCCGGGTATGTTGGCAGAACGTCTCTGCATTTCTTTTTGCTTGTAGCACAATTTTGGGTATTGGTAGCCAGATATGAGAATGCAGTCTGCTAACAGAATCAGTCCAGATCAGTTTAGCTATAATTGTGTAGATCTAGTAGGAAGCTTGCACCGAGATAGAATATTGTCGTGTCGTCGTACTAGAATCCATGGTGTCATAATTCACTAAACATGTTTAGATTTATGATTAGTTAACTTTATTATTCAACATTAGGTGCATTTGTCATTAGGTTCTTGAGCTTTTCTGCTACGTCGTTATGAATTAACAAATTTCAGAATGCCGTAGGTAAAGTAGAATTTATTATTACTTACGCTGAAATTATATCCTTTTTTTTTGTTTGTTGCAAAAGCGTATTTATATATATGCCATCTGCCATAACACTCATGATATATCTGGTTGTTTTCCATGCAGTCTAAAATGTGTTTGTGAGGCGAGGAAAAAGTGAAAGGTATTCGCATGTAGTGTTACCTGGCAGCAACCTCTTCCATTTTCAGTCTGCCTGAATTGCATTTTACAACCATCTCCAATTTTGGCATCACTGTTGTGAATTTGAACATGCGATTATTAAATTATTTTTTTTTTAAGTTTGAATGAATTGTTGTCATCGCCAGTTTGTATTTCCTGTGAACCAGAATTCAACTGCTAGCTTTCAAGAATTATTTTCCCGATTTCTTTTTGGATAACCCGAAGAAGCAATTTGAACTGCTTTGCTTCGATCGTTTACAAACATGTTTTTCTTTTCTTTTACTTAACATGAATGCATGACGTGGTAAAACCGTTGTAAATTAACAAAAGTTAATATGGAATAACTCTAATGTTGTTTATTGTTTGCGTAACCCAGCGAGTGTACAAGGCCTGGGGTATTATTATGCATGATATCATTAAATAGCATTACTAAAGCTGGATGGATGGTGACAAATTCCTGCAGCGACGTTAAACTCCATATTCACTGGATGGAGAGTTCTATGGACAGCGAGTGGTATATTGGGTCCAGTAAATTTTCTATTTCGTTGAAATGCTTTTATTTTCTTATCAGACATGTAGAGAGTCGGAGTGATCAGGACTAGGTTTGTAGCTCCAGCCATCTAAACATTCATATCTATTTCTCCACCTGCCATGCCGTCTAGCTATATGCTCTTGCTGAATCGTGCTACAGACAGTACTAGCTGCACAGGATTTCGCTCTCGGCCTGTTTGGGGGGTGCGGAGATGTCTCGCGACTATTTCCCCCTAGGATATTTAGGTTCCAGCATGCAAAACGCACACAAACTCACACTGTATGTCTGCTAGAATGTTGTCCAATGTTGTTTAAAGCCACGATTCTTGTGAGAAGATAACAAATGGTAAATAATACATTTTGAAAACACTCTGTTTACACTTATGCTTGAAATAGCACTACTGCATGGCTAACTTTAGCTGACTGTCAAATTGATTTATGAGATTACGAAACATTTTGAGTAAATTCATGCTCAAGGTCAAATTTTATTTGCAAATTTGTGAAATAATACTCAAAAAGGTTTCATAATCTCGGGGCCATTTTTATAATGATATGCATCATACTAAGTTACTAATGTTCTTGTGTATTATTATTTGTTAAAGAACAGCATAAGATTACCTATTTGTTATTGAAATACCTGTTGTTTTATCGTCAATTTGTAGAATATTACATTTAAACTTTTGTTTCTACTTGATTGTTTTTTTCTTATTTTCATTTTAAAGTAGCAGTTACATAATATGTGGCATGTATGTCGATTACATTTAAAAAAAAATATTTTGGTATGGAAGTCTTTGAGTATTCCATTGCATGTTATGGAATACTTTGTATTATATTTGTCCAATTATTTTCACCAATGCTTGTGTAGACAAGTCATGACATTAACATGACATTATCACTCCTGCCATGTGCAACACCAGCTATGACCAGGACAATAGAGGACATGCACGTATTCCAGGTTAAATAATGTAACACCAGGGTTTCCTCCTACACTTAAGCAAACAAGTTTAGAGTTGTATTATGGTTATGGAATCATAGGTAAGGAAACAGTAACGAAATACACCTGTTGAAGTTGTACAGCACTCGTGATGCACCACCTGCACACACACAGCACACGTACGTAGTACTCCCCAACACTGCCTCCCAACCTGTGTGGAACCCTGCTAAGTTACCTACTGCAGTGTAGAACTGGCATTGCTAAAAGTTACCTACTGTAGTGTGGAACTGGGGTTGCTATGTTAACTACTGCAGTGTGGAACTGGGGTTGCTATATTACCTACTGCAGTGTGGAACTGGGATTGCTAAGTTACGTACTGCAGTGTGGAACTGGGGTTGCTAATTTACGTACTGCAGTGTGGAACTGGGGGAGATGGTCGGGACCGGGTGTCTGTATGTCATGCTAACGACGATTCTCTCTGCTCTGTCCCCAGGCCATCGGCACGTGGCACGACCACCGCGCGCCAAGTGATCCAGTCGATCAAGACGCAGGCCGCGGAAGAAGAGGACGAGGACGACCTGGATCAGAACCAATCAGAGACAAAAGCATAGTATACATATATAATTATATATCGTAACAGCGCTGGGGCTCTCCGGCCATTCCAATAGTTGTCCATATTATGCATCATATTTACTATTATATCTGTATCACTTCTGTATCACATTACCATCATTTATTTTGCCTCAATAATCAAGGTTTGCCTCTTATAAACAAAGCGTCTACTATACCTTTGTGAAGCCATTTGTATATCAGTTAAATCTGAGAAATGATTTAGTGGAGATGCTTTTCTTTTTGCATAGAAAATTTGACAATGTTATTCTGTTGTAAAATCCATGTTGGCTGAAATTAGACATACCTGCGGGATTATCTCCCTTTATGTGGCACAATTTATTATTTGCATTGTTTTCCTGACAAGATTTATAATTTAAATTCCATATTTGTTTAAAGTAATTGTAAAATAGCACACTGTGTGAATGTATTATTCTAATGATGTTAAAGTGTGGAGTCAGGTTTCATTTGAAATTCAAATGAATGTCCTTGAGATGAAATTATATGAGTGCTTATTAATATGTTACTTGATCAATGAGCTTGCCATTCATAGACATTGATAGTGGACATGCGTTCGAGCCAAGCATAGCTTTACTTTTCAAGAAAATAGGAATCGATGTTACTCTATACGATCTATGAGAATCGATAATTTTGTAATTATAAAAAAAATAGTCCTTGAAAATATTTAGTTTATAGCAGTGGGGCTCATTGAAAAGAGCAGTTATAGAATTGAAAACAATAGACATAGAAGTAGATATTGGAAGATGTTGTTTTACTATATACATTTATGTATTTAATTTGTTTTCAAGTCTTCTATCCCCATTAGTTAAGAGACATGTCTTTCATTGTCATGGAAACGAGTACTATAGTTACCTTTTATTGTCAACGTGTACAATTTGTAAAACACAATCTGATTGGTTCACATGGATATAATAGTTTCTTCCAAACCAGCTTGACATTTCCGAGTGGTTTACCGAAGCATGTGTTCTAATGTGAAATATTCCTATGTAACCTGTCAGTGATGCCATTCCGTTTCCGTGATCAGCTTTGCTTCAGGTGCTAACTGTGGTTTGTTTCCGATAGCAGAAGAGGGGGGTTGAAGGAGAGGGGAAAACAAGATGTCCAAGATGTGAAATTTGTGTATTTGGGATCTAGTTGGCTTTGTTTGTAAACAATAACTGCTTTTTTTTTAGGGATGCAATCTTTGTTGTTTTACATCACTGTAAGTATGATGTTATTTGTCATACAAATGATTGTACATTTCCATGTTATGTTGGATGCAAGCCCTAATCTCGACTCTAGCTGTGTTCAGCAACCACACCCCTGGTTCTCCAGAATGACCCCGCATACCCGTAGTCGCATTTTGCCGACAATCAAAACTATTTTCAACTAATGTCTTTATAGAATTTTATCTTATAAAGTTTTTCTTAATTCCAGTCTTCCTAACAATCAAAATACGATGGCTTTGCTAATTTAATAGAACCAAGTGTGTCCGATAGGATTCCGCTGTATTCTCCACGATTCTGCGGCGTTCTCCAGGGGTGTTGTGAAAGTATTAGGGCTAGTCTTCTGCTGTGCTTCAATGCGTGTACATACCTCCTCCATGTTTGAATGTCCACCAATAATATGAAAACCAGATTTTAGATGAATATTTTTGTATATTATACGCAATCATCCAACAAAACCTCTTTTTTCACAGCAAATATGTGCCTCTGCTTCCTATAAATTTTGGACATAAATGTTGTAAGTGAAATTGTCCGCAGACTAGCTCTTTAATAAAATATGGGAACAAGTGTTTTGTACTATTGTCCATTTTCACGTGTACTATGTTGAAAATGTTCGGATGTTCCCCAGGGGTACACTGTTTTCATGGGATCAAAATTATTAGTTTCTAATCGGCCATCTTGGCTGTCTGTATTCCTAACGCTATGGTATATATGTACACCGTTCCTATGTTTCCAACTCGCGTCTGTCCAACTATTATCATGATGTATGCTTGGCTAAAAACAAAACATCTTCAATAAACTATGAAACAAATGCATGTGTTCTTGTCTTCATAGTGGTTAGGGTGGCAGCATGAAGAGCAGGTAGTCTGTGGTTCGATCCCCAGCAGTCATGCGCAAAGATGCGGAAGGTGGTATACTTGTCATCTCCCTGCTCGATGCTCAGCATTTAACAAATAGCCTGGAATAGGTATTTAATTTCTGAGTGGGATATCCACTATGGCATTATGTTCAAGTGGTGTAGAACTGCCAGGCCGACACTAAGAGCGTATTTGATTCAACACTCGACCTACCCTAGGGTGACTTATCGCGTGATGAAATTAGCCAATGAGGGTACATCATGAGTGTTTGGTCATTGGCTAATTTCATCACCCTAGGGTTGGTAAAGTGTTTGAAACAAATACGTTCTAGTGTAAAATATACAAAGCGGAGTCTCGTGAAGCAGACAACTCATCTTGTTTTATAATAAGACCAACATAGACAATAACACACGAGGTACGAGAGATTACAGATTATCTTTTATGAGTGAAATTAATATTGTAAGTGACAAGCTTTAGCTTTAACTAAATTTCACCAGTGAAAGATAATCCGTAATCTTTCGTACCGAGTGGGTTATTGTTTATATGCAACATTATGGTTGGTTTGTTGATTTGGGGTTTAAAGTCACTTTCTAGAATCTTTCACTAATATCATGACTTGCATGCATATGTACTGCTT
>JAUTBX010162173.1:0-16595 GCA_032361465.1 Lepetodrilus tevnianus
CTAGAAGAATAAAATATATAGGCACTACGTTTCTTTATGATGTGTATACATCATACAAATCCGGCTTTTTCGTAAATTAAGGAAAAGGCTACAAAAGAAAATCTTCTTATGCAGGAGGTAGAGTGTGAAAAAGTTGGTAATTCTAGGTGCAGGATGTGCAGGAACCATGGTGGCAAACAAGTTACGAAAAAAACTTGATAAAGCTGAGTGGTCGATCACGATCATCGATAAGGATGATCATCATGTGTACCAGCCGGGATTGTTGTTTATTCCCTTTGGTATTTACAAAGCTGAAGATATTGTAAGAAGTCGTAGTGAATTTATTTCAAGAGGTATCGATTTTGTTATTGACGAAATAGTTGGTATTGATCTTGAAAAGCAGAGTGTGGAAACCACAGCCGGCAGTTACGATTATGATAAAATTATTGTCTGTACCGGTGTGTCTCTAGCTCCTGAAGAAATTCCCGGCATGATGGAAGGCTGGCAGAAAACGATTTTTGACTTTTACACGCTGGATGGTGCAGTGAAATTGTGTAAAGCAATGCGTGAGTTTAAATCAGGAAAACTTGTTCTTGATATCGCTGAATTTCCGTTTAAATGTCCTGTTGCTCCCCTGGAATTTGTCTATCTGGCTGATGCATTTTTCACCGAGCGCGGTTGTCGCGATGATATTGAAATCAGACTGGTCACCCCGCTTCCTGGTGCGTTTACAAAACCCAAGGCGAGTGCATTTTTCTCCCAACTTATCGAACAGAAAAACATTAAAATCACAGCAAGTTACGACCTCGCAGAAGTGGATGCAGCAAATAAGAAAATAATTTCTGCAGCAGGTGACGAGATTGAATACGATCTGCTGGTTTCCATTCCGCCAAATGTTGGTGCCCGGGTTCTTGTAAAATCCGGCGTGGCCATGGATGAAATTGGATATGTAAAAACCAATAACAATACTTTGAAAGCCGACAACCATGAGAACATGTTTGTTCTTGGCGATACAACAACTCTGCCAACTTCCAAGGCCGGGTCTGTTGCTCATTTCTCCGCTGAAATACTGGTTGAGAACTTTATACGTGAATTGAATGGCGAAGAGCTTAAGGCTGATTTTGACGGCCATGCCAACTGTTTTATCGAAACAGGTTTTGATAAAGCGGCACTCATTGACTTTAACTACGAGTATGAGCCACTTCCTGGTAAATTTCCTCTTCCCGGTTTAGGACCCTTTTCGCTGCTTGGTGAATCCAAGGCTAACCACTGGGGTAAGATGATGTTTAAGTGGGTTTACTGGAATAAACTTGTCAGTGGAGAAGAAATGCCCCTTGAAGCGCAAATGTCACTAGCAGGTAAAGTTCAGGATTAAGGGAGGGATTATGACCAATGAAGAAAAAATCCTTGCCAGACTCGATGAGCTGACTTTAGAGGTGCGCGAGGCAAAAGAGGCGATCAGGCCCTATGTTGAGCTGAAAAAAGAGATGGAACCGCTGATCAATGATATGGTGATCAGCACCATCGGCAAAATGAGTGGCCTGGATCGCAGATTTGAACTGGAAGATGTTGGAGAAATGGTTGGGCAAACGCTTATTGCCAGTAAAAATATTTCTGAAGCCATGAATACATTGAATAAATTCATGGAGTTTAAGAAAGATTTTGAGCCGCTTTCCAAAGATATTTTCAAAGAACTGGTTGAGCAGTTACAAGGTACTTTACAGGGCTTTGAGCCGGAAAACCTTCAGGAATTGCTAAAACAGTTCATTGCCAATATGGGAAACATGGCAGATGGATTGAAAATGCTTGGTTCCATCATGGAGATGAAAAAAGACGCGGATGGTCTTTCCAAACTTGCTTTTAATGATGTTGTTGAACGTCTGGAGTGTTTGAAGCAACGTGGCGTATTCGAGGCATTGGAGAGGGTTGTTGGGATGACCGAGCGAATTGGCACCAGAGTGACGGAGATCGATTTTGATAAGATAGAACCAGTACGCGGTGTCTTTGGAATGCTGGGAGCCATGAAGCGGCCGGAAGTTCAGGAAGGCCTTGGTATTTTGATGGAACTTGCCACAGTTGTTACTGCTGTGAAAAGTGATTCCGATTCATCAGGCTGTCTTACCCGAAACGCTGTTTAACTAAAACTGTATCACACAAATCTACCCCTATCCTCGTGTCCGTGTAATAACGAACACACGAGGATAGGACTCTGTTAATTAATCTTCAGCAGTCGCAAGTTCATATTGGAAAGAGCTTCTTTCCGTTCCTGCGCATTCAACTGATCAGAAATCATGGGAACTGTTATTTTCATATCACTTTCCAGCATGATTTTCTTGGTGATTGTTTCGTAACCGGGTCGGGTAACGCTTAGAGTATGATCTCCCCGCAGTACTTCAACATTCTCAACAGGGCTCGATCCTAGAAGAATCCCGTCAAGCTCAATCAAGGCAGGATCAGCACTTGTCTGTATCCAGAGTCGTACTTTTCTATCCTTATCTACCCGTCCCTTTAACTGGCTTTCAATCCCAGGTACTGCAGCAGCAATGGCCTGCTGATACAAGTCCAGCAGTTCATCTTCTCCAATTTCTGTCTGGACACTGGATGTCTGTCTGAATTTACGAGATGCTTTACCTTCCTCTATGGCAATAACACTACCATTAACAGTATCAAGTGCCTGGAGCATGACTCGAAGGTTTAAGTTTATAAACTCTGCCTGATATCCACCTTGATTGATCTTCTGTTTGCTGGTTGATAATGCAAGGAGACTGCCGCGTATCAATGCGTCACCATTAAGCGATCTTGCTGCATTAAAAAACGTGGGAGTAAACGGAGTTCTGCGTTCCCGTGTGGCAAAAAAGGTGTCTGGTAGCGGATCTGAACCATCCCGAGGTTGCAGCTGTTCAATTTGTCGGATAAAATCTCTGCGATCAATGAGGGTAAATTCCGGGGAACCAAGGAGCGCTTTTTGTAAAAAATATGGACCTTTTTCTGTAAATACCCTGGAATTAAGGATTCCGGTGAGAGTAACATCGGCGCTGCCTCCTGTTTCGTCAGCAAAATCGAGCATGATTACCCGCACGGGTTTGGCATGGGCTGAAAAAACGAATGCGGAAAATATCAGGAATGTGATGAAACAGAGATGTCGTTTGTACATGATGTACTCCTTTTGAGAATTATTATATAAAAGGGTAATGGCAAGAGGGGTGAAAGGCAAATATAAATATTTCCTGTTTAGCAATAATTGCCAATTGATACAAAATGATACAAAAAAAGATGTGCTGGGTAAGTGAAAAAAAAGTATAATTAACTGCATTGAATTTGCTTTGAACAGATCCCTAGAAAGGAGGAATCATTTTGAATACATCTTTACGTTTTTCTATCATCCTAGCTTTTACAGCCACGATATTGTTATCAGGCTGTTCTGCTTTTCGAATGTCAAATCAAGATGTTCAACCAGGAGACCTTGAACATTATCGGGCAGATTACGATGCCTCAGATATTCGAAAAATCACCTCAGCTGTTGTTGATAAGATGCTGACCAGCTCTTTTCTTTCCGGGCAGAGTACGCCGCCTGTCATGACGATTGCCGGAGTTGAAAATCGAACCAGAGAATATGTGGATACAAAAAATCTCACCGATAAAATGCGTACAATGCTGCTGCAAAGTGGAAAAATGCAATTTGTAAACACTGCCAGAAGAACAGATCTTCTCAATGAGCAGGGATATCAGGCAGCCAATTCAAATCCTGAGGAGATGGCAACTCTTGGTGCTCAGGCAGGTGCTAAATATATGATTACCGGATCTCTTACCCAAATGACCCAGCAAACAGGAAAACAGGTTCGGGTCTCAAAACAGCGCTTGAATTATTATAAATTGACCATGGAAATTACCGATCTTACATCCAGTCTCATTGTCTGGACAACTGAAGAGGAATTTGCCCGTAACGAGTCCATTCCTCTTATTGGCTGGTAATATTTGTGGTGTTACGTTCTGCTCGATTTCTTTCCAGATTCTTTATTGCGGCGTTCTTTGTATGCCTGCTTGCGTCTTGTGCATCGCATGATTTACCAGACGCAAGATCTGCCTTTTACCGGGGCAATTATGAGCTGGCAAAAACAGAAATAGGTACCGAAGCAGTTGATGGAAAAGATTCCATACTGGTTTTGATGGAGCGTGGAACCATCTATCAGGCCGAGGGCGAGTATGAGAAAAGCTCCATGGATTACATCCAGGCCTATGATATGCTAGATGCACTGGAAACATACTCAGTCTCAGAAGGGGCCGGGAGCTGGCTGGTCAATGATACGGTCTATTCATTTGAAGGAGCCCCTTTTGAACAGACCATGCTTCACTCCATGACCGCACTGAATCATCTGGCCGTTAACAACTGGGAACATGGTGGAGTGGAGGCCAGGAGAATTCTTCATTCCCTGCATCCTGATAATCGAGGAGAAGATTATCCCGACGATGCATTTTCAAGATATCTGGCAGCCTTTATTCTTGAAATGACTGGTGACCGGTTCAATGCTGAGGCACAATACTTTCTGGTTGATGAATTATTGCCCAATCATCACATTGATGAGAGAGGCAGGATAGACTTTAATTTTGAAGAGCTATCTGTGGCAGAGAATCCTGATACTGATGAACGGGAGTTGGTTTGTTTCTTTCTTCTTGGCAGGTCTCCGTCAATGCGTGATGTGAGGGCAAACTATTCCAACTATTACCCTCCTCTCATTCAATTGTATGCAGGTGAAAAACATCTGGGTGATGCAGCAATTCTAACCAGTGTTCATAGTCTGGCTCTTACTACATGGAATCTGGAGGGACCGGCGCGGATTGCCAAAATGGCCGCTCGAATTGCAGCCCAAGAAGTATTGGCAAGGAAGCTGGAGAAACAGGATGAAGCACTTGGTGCACTTGCTCGAATCATTTTGATAGGATTATTCGAACGACCGGATTTTCGGCGGTGGGAGACGTTACCATTATGGCTGGCAGTGGCTCGAGTGCCTTATCCTGAAGATCTTGTTTCTTTTGATATCAGATTGCATGGTGAAGGGATTACCATGGGCACAGGGCTTACCGTGCAAACACCGTTGATACAGCGCGGTAACGTCGTTTTCTCTTTTGTGCGGGATCTGCCGGGGTTCAATGAAAGAAAAGTGAATAAAGAGATCGACAAACTGAATTAAAATTGTTCCTATATCTGTATAGAGTGGTTTGCCTAACTATTTTCAGGAGGGGAATTAAATGAGTGGACACGGGCATGGGCATGAAAAACCGGAAGAGGATCATTCGGTCTGCGTAAAAGTTGGAGTGTTTTTTGTTTTTGTTATTATAGGATTTTTTGTGATTGGAATGATCAATTAGATAGAATACTTCGGATGGAGTTTGTATAATTCTATCACAGGTAAATTTAAAAACCGTCAGGGGCTAAAGCTTCTGACGGTTTTTTGTTGGAAGGGATATTTTTAAAATGGCTAAAAAAAAGTTTTATGCAGTTGCCAGCGGCAGAAAGGCGGGGATCTATATTACCTGGCCTGAGGCTGAAGCCCAGGTCAAGGGTTATGGAGGTGCTAAATATAAAGGTTTTCCGAGCCGCTCTGAGGCTGAAGCCTGGATGGCTGACCCTCAATGGGAGCGCAAGAAAACGAAAAAGCAGAAGAAAAATACAAATACTGAACAGCATATACCTGTTACTGGTCGCACAGAAATTTATACCGATGGTGGTGCAATCAACAATCCGGGGCCTGGCGGTTATGGTGTTGTTATTCTTGAAAAAGGCGGGACACGTGAATTAACAGGAGGTTACCTGCACACCACAAATAATCGCATGGAGCTTATGGCCTGTATCAAAGGTATTGAGGCATTATCCAGCCATAAAGAGCCTGTGGTGCTCTTTTCAGATTCCAAGTATGTGGTGAACGGTATCAGTAAAGGCTGGGCTAAGGGATGGCGTAAACGGGGATGGTCGAAATCTGATGGAAATCCTGCTGTTAATTCTGATTTATGGGCAGAGCTGCTTGATCTTCTAGAGGGGCGTACAATCAGCTTTCATTGGGTGAAAGGGCATGCCGGGCATCCTCTGAATGAGCGTTGTGATCAGTTAGCTGTACAAAGCGCAAGAGGAGATGATCTGGTAGTGGATTCTGGATATAAGTGTTGAACCGGAATATAGAACTATTTGATATATATTCCCAAAAGCTATATACTTTTTCTAAACATACAAATTCTTAAAAAGGAGAAACAATGATAATTACAAATGTAGAAAATGTTCCAGGAAAAGTAATTGCTGAGCACTTTGGAATTGTTCAGGGAAGTACAGTCAGGGCAAAAAATGTTGGTCGTGATATCATGGCAAGCCTGAAAAATCTGGTTGGCGGAGAATTAAAAGGTTATACGGAACTACTCAATGAGGCACGGCAGGAGTCCCTTGAACGGATGGAAGAACAGGCAAAAACCATGGGAGCAAATGCGGTGGTGAATGTGCGTTTTGCCACTTCTTCAGTTGCACAGGGCGCCTCAGAGCTCTTTGCCTACGGTACTGCTGTACGTCTTGAGTCGGAGTAATCATATGACTGATTTTTTCATTAATAATAGTGGGCTTGTGATATTCGGAGTGTTCATGATTCTAGGGTATATTGCAGGCTCCATTGCGGAAAAGAAGCATTATGCATCCATCAAAAAACGGGAATCAGAGATGGTTAAAATGCCGGTGGTCAACTTTAAAAACGCATGTGCGGACAGCGATGTTCAGCAATCAACTCTGGTTACGGGAAGTGCAGTAATTTCAATTGATTATTTTAAACGCTTCCTGGCAATTTTGCGTAACCTTTTCGGTGGCAGAGTGCGTTCCTATGAGTCCCTTGTGGACAGGGCAAGGCGGGAAGCTGTTTTGCGTATGAAAGAAAATGCTCTGCAAAAGAATGCGGATCTTGTAATCAATTTTCGTCTGGAAACTTCGGCGATTGGTAAATCGGCAAACAAAAAAGGACAAGTCGGAAGTATCGAGGCCCTGGCTTACGGAACAGCGGTGACTCTCCACAAGGCATGAAATTCACACCAAAATTAGCTGATGGAGATGTAAATGTATCAGCATCCCACCCCTTAAAAGAGCTTGCATGGCTTGTCGGGGGATTTATAACGTTTCTGGTTTTGTTCTACATTCTTCTTGGTTTTGTATCTAGTGTGCTTGCCATGCGTCTTCCTGTAAAGGCAGAGGCATGGATGGGCAGTAAAATTGCCATACTTTATGAAGGCCAAACGAATACATTCCTGCAAAGCCATCTCGATGGACTGGTCAGTGTGTTGCCCGACGACTCCGTTTTAAATGCATATACTTTCCGAATTTTTGTAGATGCTGAAGAGGATCAGGTAAATGCGTTTGCCTTGCCTGGTGGTTTAATTGTTGTCTATGCCGGATTATTGGAAAATGTTCAATCGGAAAATGAGCTCGATATGATACTGGCTCATGAGTTAGGACATTTTGCCCATCGGGATCACTTGCAGGCCATGGGACGCAGTCTTATTGTCGCTATTGGCTCTTGGTTGTTGTCAGGTGATGGCTCTTCGGATGTTGTGACCTGGATCGCCAGCAAACTTGAGAGGAAATATTCACAGAAACAAGAGATCGCAGCAGATTCCTGGGGCTTGGATCTGTTAAACAGACGCTACGGGCACGTTGGAGGAGCAACAGATTTTTTTAAACGTCTTGCTGAAGATAAAAAAGATCGGCTTGCCTACTTTCTTGCCACACACCCTTATCCCGGTGATAGGGTGCAGTATTTAAATATATTGATAGAGCAGAATGGATATGGTGTGAAAGATAGTATCCCATTACCGGAAGGCATAGTGGAGGAAACAGAAGAATAGCTAGGCTTCTTCAAGGCCATCTTTTACGGCCTTTCCCAGGGTGCTTGTTGTATATGGCTTGCGTAAAAAACCTGAGGCACCCAGCTTAAGAACTTTTTTCACATCTTTATTTTCTGCAAAGCCACTGGCAATAATAGCCCGCTGATCGGGTCTGAAGGCTAGAATGTCTTCATAGGTTTGCTGGCCACCTATGCCGGGATCCATTATCATATCTAGAACTATAAGATCTATGTGGTGCTCTTTGGCGTACTGTATAGCATTTTCACCAGAGTTCATTGTTACAACATGATAGTTCAGGTTTGCAAGCATTGTCTCAGCAAGGTCCAAAAGTTGTTTTTCATCGTCCACAACCATAATAGTTTCGCGGTCGCCGCAAAGGCTTTCGAGGGAAACTTCGTTGGAATGCTTTGGTAATGTTTCACTGGTTGCAGGAAATAAAAGTTCGAATGAAGTTCCCTCATCACTGGATTCAACAAGGATTGTTCCTTCATGTTCCTGTACTGTATTCCATACCACGGTGAGGCCAAGACCGGTGCCACTGCTCCCCAATTTCTTGCGGCTGTAAAATGGCTCAAATATGTGAATTAGATGTTTGCTGGCAATACCTATGCCGCTGTCTTTAACGCAGATGGCAGCGTACCTGCCCTTTTTAACTATCTGGTCGCCGCTGAGTTTGTCATACTTAAGTATTCGATTTTTTGTAGTGATTAACAGAGAGCCTTCACTGGAAATGGCCTCAAAACCATTAACAATAAGGTTCATCAGGCATTTTTGAATATGGGAGACAGAGCATATGATATCTGCCAGATTATCGTCAAGATTTACCTTAAAAGAGATACCCGGATGTCTGGCCTTCAGGCTTTTGAACTCTAGACTGTCCAGATGTTGACAGAGAATTGTGTTAAGGTCGGTAACAGTATTTGGATTTGCCGAGCTACGACCAATTGTGAGCAGATCAGCAACCACCTCGGCGGCACGTTTGCCGGATGCTTTTATATTTTCAAGAGGTTGTCGTAAATCACTGTCTTCTGGTAAATTGAAGAGAAGCAGGTCGGGATACCCCACCACGCCTGCCAGGATATTGTTCAGGTCATGGGCAACTCCACCTGCCATAAGGCCAATTGCTTCCATCTTTTGGGCCTGATGGAGCTGAGATTCCAGTTTCTGCTGTTCTCTCTGGGCCTTTTTTCGTTCACGAATTTCATGTTGCAGTCTACTGATTGCTGTTTTTCTTTTTTCGCTTTCAATGTGGGCTTCCTCGACCATAATCTGCAGCCGATCTATTACCCTATTGTAGCCATCTTGAGTTTGTGAATAAATTTCGCTGTTATAGGTCAAGTCAGCAATCAAGTTGATATTGTGAGCATTTTCCGAATTTGCTTTCTCCAAAATATCCAAGGAGTACTTTGTATAATATTTAAGGATGTGGAAGGATTCTTTGGGAAGGGTCAGGTGCCAGAGTTGCGGGTTTAGTTCGGTATGAGAAAAAGAAGAGTTTTCAGAGATCAGCAGCCCTTTAACCCGAATGTCAAAATTGGGGAGCAAGGCAAAAGCATCCTCCAGGTCGGTAACAAACAGGGCGATACATCCTGTTAACAGTTCCCTTTTTGTGGGAGTTGCGAACACAAAACCGGGAGGGGATTGTTGAACCAGTGAGAAAAATTTGTTCATATTTCTTTATTCCCAAAGGCAAATAGCACATACGTCATATTATGGAAAAGTGATTGGGTGTATCCCTGGTCTGTTTTTATAGGACTGATCTCCCCCAATGATGGGAAGCCGGCAATGGCATTCGGCCTATTTTCAGCGGAAGCCAGCGCTGTGATTTCAATAGTGTTTTTATTGCCGAGTAGCTGTTTGCGACCTGCACAGCTGATGATTACTGCAGCAGCAGGTTGAAACGGAAGTTGATCGATCCTGGCGGCTACAGTTTCTACCTCGGCTACTATTTTCGCGGGGTTGGTCAGGCAGAGCTGTATCTGCTCTCCTTCTGCAATACCACCAAAAAGCTGTATGTCTGTATCCCGTCCCTGATCCTTAGACAGAAGCAAAGATCTATGCCGCATCAAGTGTGGGGTATCCGCGTTCATAACATTGCCTGTGATTGTGCCGGTATCCATAAACTCCAATGGTTTACCCATGGCCTCTTCGACAAATTGCATTGCTGGCAGGTTATTTATCGTCTGGATTGTAGTGGATCGGCATCCTGTGACAGTGCCTACCTTTCCTTCCGGTTTTGTGTTATGAACCGCGAAGATATCAAAGGGGAAATCTCCATTTAGAGCAAGCATGGCAACGGTATCGGTGACCACCTCCCTGTTGATATAGATAAAGCAACGCTCCATCTCAAAGTTGTCCCCTGCCATACCACCAATTACAGGAACCTTGGTGGATGAAGCAATAGCTCGTAATACTTCAGACGCATCTGTACGAAAATCACTGAACAGAAAAAAAACACGGGGGTTGGGGCAGCTCTTTTCCAGTCGTTCCAGGCAGCGACTTGTCGTTGTAAATGGCGTGAGACCAACACCTTTTTCGTAATCAAGACGCCATTCGATGGTTCCAAGACTGTTGATAGCAAGATCAGAAGCTCCCACATTGGCAACCTTATCGTGCTCATAAAAGCCATCACCGGAGCAGCCGATAATAATGAGGTCATCAGAATCAATCACATCGTAAATGGCCTCTGTAAGTTCTACTGAGCCATCGTAATGAATGGAGGAAAACAGGAAAATAATTTCCGGTTGTATTTCAAGCAGGGCTTCTCCAATTTCGAGACCTGCCCGATAGGGATCCATATTTTGCGAGAAAGTTGATTTACTTTTCATAAATTTTTTCTTTGCCTGGAGACAGTATAATAGGAAAGGTGATTACAAAATGTATTTTTCCGATAAGCATACTGATAAGTAATTATCTTTTCCAGAGGAATCTTGGGTAGAGTGCAGGAACATTGAGCTTATGGTTGTTGGCCCCATGAAGATTATGGGAATAATCAAAGAATATTTCTTCAAGAAGAAGAAAAGGTTAAGGAAATACTACGTCAGATAGTCGTAAGTCACAGTTCTTTCAGTACATGCTCAAGCAACGGACGCATGCGTTCAACAGAGGCACGTCCTTCTGCGATGGTCACTGCTGCCTGGTCATACTCCAGAAGACCAATTCCTTCCAGGTGTGGCGTTAAAAGGATATCAGGGGGGTCACCGGCCATACGGCTTCGGGTAATCCGATCCTGCATAATGTTAATGGCACTGGACATAACATCGAAGATACCGGGTGTATCGCGGCTCTCTCCCAGGAGTTTTTTCAACACAAAATCTTTTTGTTCGTTCAGACTTGTTGAAACCTGGTTCGAAAACTTGGTCCATGGTGTCATATCTTTGGTAATTTCGGCAGGTTTTGTTTTGCTGGCGGAGTTATGGTTATCTGCATGTCTGATTGCTATCCCACCATTTAGATTGACGGCAATGACGATTTCGGCTCCCATGGCACGACAGAGGGAAATCGGAACAGGATCGACAAGACCGCCATCAACAAGCCATTGTTCTGCCAGCCTGACCGGAGCAAACAATCCGGGCAGGGCAATTGATGCGTGAACACTTTCGAGAAGGTCACCTTTGCGAAGCCATACTTCACGTCCAGAATTGAGATCAGTGGCCACGGCAGCAAAGAGAACAGGCAATGACTCTATATCAATACCTCCGAGACACTGGCCAAGAAAATTTATGATCTTTTCTCCCCCCAGAATGCCTCCTTCCAGTAAAGAAAAATCCATGAACCCGAGAAGATCCTTCCAGGAAAGGCTGCTTACCCAGTTTTCCATCTCATCAAGTTGTTTGCTCGCATAGGCAGCACCGACCAACGCGCCAATGGAGCTGCCGGCAACGATTCCTGGTTGCACACCCATATCAGCGAGTGCCTGCAGGACACCGATATGAGCCCAACCGCGGGAAGAACCGCTTCCAAGAGCAATACCGATTTTAGAATTATCTTCAGGGAGCTTAATCATTTTTTTTAAAATAGTGGCCCAAAAAGCTGGGAAGACATAAACTGTCCCCGAGTTTTAGGTTATTATGGTTTATAGTATAGTCGATCAAGGGAGAGTGAGCCCCCGTTGTTTCCTTAAAATGGTTATCTTTGTATCCAAAAGTGACTTTTGGGAGTAAAAACAGCCTGTTTTGGGCGAATAAGTTTTATTATTTCAGTTGTGAGCTTGGCTCGGCGCCCTTTTATGCTTGGTTGCTAACGCAGTGAAATTAAAAAGAAACCCTCCTGGCAGTCCAATAACGTTTTTTCCAATATTTTTCCTTAAGACTTGATATCATAACTCCCCGGCTTGTGGATGCATGGAGAAATCGTGATTCATCAAGGTAAATACCTACATGTTTAACCAAAAGACCGGTTTTAAAGAAAACAAGGTCTCCTGTGAACAGGTTATTTCGGGTCACTTCAGCTCCTGTTTTGGCCTGTAATTTCGTTGTTCTGGGAAGCTTACAGCCAAGCTTTGAGCGGAATGTCAAATACGTAAACCCTGAACAATCTATACCGCGTTTACTTAAACCTCCGATTTTGTATGGTGTTTTGCGCCATTCATCATATTGTTTCATTAGTATTGATTTAATGGCATTGCTATCATGAAAATCGATAGTGCTTGAAGTTTTGATCCCACCAACAGCTATTGATGTATCGTGCTGTACAGAAGAGCAGGCAGCCATTGTTGATAAGATGATAAGCAGAAAAATATACTTCATATGCACTCCAGAGATTCCAATGCCTCAATCGTATCAGTGATTAGTGAAAACAAAACGTTCAGCCGCTCAAGCAACCATACAAACATTCTTTCAATAATAAATGTATTTATGATAAACTACTTTTATAATTTCTTACTGTTGAAATTCTCCACAAAAACAGAATCTTTCCGGAATCTTGTATGGGGTAGTGATAAATAATGAATACAGCAAAGATGAGTAAAAATAAACAAACTCTGGTGAATTTCTGTTTGGATACAGCAGTCGTCTCCCTCTTTTTCTTGTTGGCTTTTCCAATTCAAGGGCACGGAAATGACCTGAGTATTCTCTCTCTCGATGAACTCCTTGACCTTGAGGTTGTGTCCGTGGCCAAGGTGTCGGAGAAAGTAACCGACACACCCGCAGCGATCTATATAATTACCGGAGAAGATTTGCGTAGAAATAATGTGCAAACTATTCCAGAAGCATTGCGCATGGTTCCCGGATTACATGTTTATCAGATTGATGCGAACAAATGGGCAGTGAGTACTCGTGGTTCTGCCTCACGATTTTCAAATAAAATGTTGGTCATGATAGATGGACGCACAGTGTATTCCCCCCTCTTTTCTGGAGTATTCTGGGATGTACAGGATACCATGATTGAAGATATCGATAAAATCGAAGTTATTCGAGGACCGGGAGGGACTCTTTGGGGAGCGAATGCTGTAAATGGCGTTGTTAATATTATTACCAAAGACAGTGCAGATACTCAGGGGGGACTTGTGGCTGTACAGATTGAAACCGGTATTAACAGCGAAATATCTACCCGGTATGGTGGTTGGCTGAACGATAAAATATCATATCGTCTCTATGGTAAATTTTTCGATCGCGATGCGTTTGAGGCTCCAACAGGTAATGATGCAGCGGATGAATGGCACCAGTCTCGTGCCGGATTTCGAATGGACATGAATGCCAGTGCCTTAAACAAAGTATCTTTCATGGGAGATATTTATGGAGGAAAGTCAGGCGAATCAACACAATTTTTGACACCATTTCCACCCTTTGTTAATTATGCCTCAATGGATGTTCCGGTTTCAGGTGGCAATTTGCTTGGACGCTGGATTCGTACTTTTTCAAAAGACTCTGAACTAATTTTTCAGGCATACTACGATCATAATGAGCGCAATGAATTTTTTATTGATGAGAGTATGGACATTGCGGATCTTGATCTTCAACATCGACTGATGTTTAGCAACAGTCTTGAAGTTCTCTGGGGGCTTGGCTACCGATATATAAACGATGAGACTACAGGAAAGGAAGCAATTCCCTATTTATTCTCCTACAAAATGAATCCGGAGAGTAGCACTGATAATCTATTCAGTGCTTTCCTGCAGGGGCGTCTTCCCATTGTTGGGGGAAAAGGTGCACTCACCCTGGGAACCAAGCTGGAACATAATGATTACACTGGATTTGAATGGCAACCTACTGGCCGCGCTCTATGGAATCTAAATGAACATCATGCACTATGGGGTGCCGTTACCCGATCAGTACGAACCCCTCCCAGAATTGCAAATGATGCGGATGTAAGCATAGGGACTTTTAAGACATATCCTCAATATGGGAAGACATTCACCACTGTCCAGGTTCAGGGTAATAAAGAGATAGATGCAGAAACAGTATATTCTTATGAGAGTGGATATCGTGGCAGAATCCGAGAAAATATATTTCTTGATATAAGTATTTTTTATAATAAATATTACGGTCTTATAAGTGCTATTCCTAAGGGCCCAATGCAGATTACTCCTTCTCCTCTGGGAAATACTTTTAACGTCCCCGTCCAAATCGATAATGGAAATGATGGTGAAACCTATGGTACCGAACTGAGTTGCAGATGGAATGCGAACAGCTGGTGGCAGTTGACAGGAGGTTTCACCTGGTTCCAGGTTAACACTCTTAATACAGGGATTTCCGAAATGGGTAGAAATGGTTTTTCTGAAAATGAAAACGCCGAGTATCTTGCTTCCCTCATCTCCTATATGGATTTACCTGGTCATTTTGAATTCAATAGCACGCTTTATTATGTGGATGCACTGGATGGATTAGATATAGACTCCCACTTCCGGCTTGATTTGAATATCGGTTGGCACCCTACAGACATGTTTAGTGTAACTGCAGGAGGGTACAATCTCTTTAACAGCAGCCACCAAGAATTCAGTAACACTACAGATGGAGTCCTTGCCAGTGAAATTCCACAAACATTTTATACCAAAATAACTATGACTTTTTAGTGTCGCGGCATTGGCGGCATTGGCGGCCTTGTTTATCAGCAGTGCTAGACAGGCTGGTTAGCCGCAACATATTCAATCATTTGATCCGGTGTCACAATAGGCCCAATGGTTGCTTTCAAGGCGGCAAGATCCCTGCGCCAGGTATCAAGCACATGAAAGAAATCATCGGTCATACCCTTTTCTTTGGCAAATTCGACAATTGACATATCAACACGATTGATAAGGTTCTCGGTATAGAGAGAAAACTGCTTGCCATAGAGTTCTTTTTCGTAATCTTTATCAATCACTTCTTTGAACAATTTTTTCAGGTCAAGATACTTAGGAATACGTCCAATTGGTGTCCAGATAGTCTCTACTTTCGCCTGATGCATCAGGGCCATGATGCGCATCCACACCTTGGTATCGCGTTTTTCTCCAATGAGACCATCAGCTTCTCCGGGGGAGAGGATACCACGACCACTTTTATGTAGCCAGTAGTTGACCTGGAACCCGGAGGGCAGGTTCTCTTCTGCAATATCGGGGTTCTCGCCGAAAGCTTTATAGTGATTGATATATTGGGCTAAAGGGCCGGGGAAAAAAGCTTCATTGGCAAAAGGGCTTCTCTTTTCAGAGCCATCGGCACCAATCTCTGTGGCAGTGGTGGCAGAGCGGATAATGGCCCCATGAACCACGGTATTCATCCAGTTGTGGGCCATTACAATGGTGGGCATGGTTGTGTAGTCGCGGCCACCAAAAAGAAGACCGCTCAATTTTACACCTTCCGGTTTTTCTGTTGCAGTATCGTAATTTTTCAGCATATCTAGCGATATTGTGAAACGGGCATTTTTATGTGAAGGAGTTTTGCCGGATTGTGCTGCCCATTCTCCTTCAAAATTACGCCCCTTTTCAGGAAGTGCTTCCCCCATCCCGGTCCAGTATGGTTTTCCATCAGCTACCAGAAGGTTGGAGAAAATGACTTCATTGCCTTCACCTGTGAGAATGGCCATGGTTTCAGGATCATCATCTTCATTTACTCCATCAATAATCCCAAACATTCCTTTTTCCGGGTTTACTGCTCGAACTTCGCCGCTTTTCTTATCAATGAAAATTTTTGCCAGATCATCACCAATCAGGTGTGTTCCCGTCATGGCAGTGCCGGTTTTACCACACCCGGAAGGATAGGCACCGCCGAAATAGACGATTTCCTCTTCCATTTCAAAGCCTGCGATAAACATATGTTCATCAAGGCGTTCACCAAAGTAATTGCGGATATTGTTCATATTGGCAAAGCGGTGATTAATTTTTTTCGGGGCAATGGAGTTTCCGGCATATTGATTATTGCTGCTGTAGGAACGAAACCGCTCCACATCCATATAGATCCGTCTTTCACCAAGATTGGCGGAAACATGTGTTTTGGTAAGTTTACCGGCGCTATGGAAGTTGATAAACATGTAGCCCTTTGCTGCCGCATCTTTGGAAAAAGTGTCTGGATCCATCATCCTGTAAAGCAGGAATTCGCTGTGGGTAACATAATAGGAATCTGTGATTTGCAGAGTAGGGTCGGCAACAGGACTGCCTATGGGGCCTCTTGATATAAACGAGATAATCATCTCTTTATCCTGCATAATATCAGTTATTATTGTACGGGCTTCAATTACACCCATGCGGTGTTCTTCTTTTTTCTGTAAAGAGCTGATTTCTGTTTTGGCATAGGCCAGATATTTGGTATTGGCCGTATCTCGTCCCTGGTCATCCG
>JAUTBX010162284.1:0-16593 GCA_032361465.1 Lepetodrilus tevnianus
GGTAGACTGACCAGTATCATGGTAGACTAGCCCGTATCGTAGTACGGGAGGTAAGATATTCACGATAACGCCCTCCAGCTGATCAGCTCAGCCCGCGTAACCCGCGATACTCACACGGATACATCACTGTCAGTTACGTGTTAATTTAGATGTTGGCTTCACGGGTTCTGGGTCTTATCGGAGAGCTGATCAATAACGTGTTTGCCCAGACTGGTCATTCCATCATTTATATATGTCTCTGGCGGTGCGAGGATGAGCATTACAAGGACCTGAACTTGGACTAATTGGGCACCAATATTAGCCTGTTAAACATTCCCTGTGTCTCTACTGGTCTTACTGGTGGTTTCATGTGAGACATCGTGATAGACTACCCATCACTACCCCAGTATTTCCATAGATGCATCGTGATAGACCATCGGTATCTCCATAGTTCCAGATCGTAGACTTCCATGGTCTCAGAAGTAGACTATCTACATAGTCAATACATCGATATAAGTTAATTTGTAATTCATGTACACAAACATAACTTGCTTTAACTTGGTTCTTGGTAGTCAGTTAACACAGAAATTTAAACAGATAATTTATTGTTTGTAGTTACGTACGGTTGTCGATTTATCCAGACATATAAATGCAAAATTTATGTTTTATGTTGCAGAACATTTGGAGAAAGTTCTGTTCACATGACATTTTGCAAACTACCATTTCTAGGAGAATATATGACTTAGATCTTTTTTGGATGTTTTATCGTATTATATTGTACATTGGATTATTGTGTAAGGTCATTTGTGGTATTTTGTCAATCATGCGTGGAGAAAAGGTTGGTATTTTAAAACCCGAATGTTTTACCCCCACTGTTTTACTCCCTTTGCATTTTACTCTTGAATGATTTCACAATCTCAAGAAATTTCGCCGGAGAAGTTTTCAGTAAATTCAGATTTTGTAACGACATTTAACCAGTTGCCGTATAATGACCATATAATATTTATTTTGATACTACCGTATTTAGTTGAAATTTGATTCAATCGTATTATCCATAATTTTGTAAAGGTTTGTTTGTTGTTAACATCAAGACGAGGTGTGTTCGTGATTGAAATACCTATAATATTAGTTATTGTTTGTTCTCAGGTCATGTGTACTGACCTATATTCACATGCAATGCACAAACTCCTGTAACCCTCTTGCTGCTGGATTAGGCACAGTCACTGCTCTTTAGGGCAACTCCGGTTGCCTTCAGCATGGAGAGGGTTAAAATGACCAATGAGGTCAATGGACCAAAACATGTATGTGAGCGTGTCGTATTGTCAGGGATATTATGTGTTGAAAGCTGGGTGTATATTACCAGTATGTCTGTGTGGGGGATGGTGTGGGGGTGTTTGACAGGCATATCTGTAGACTGTCATGTTTTACACAAGGTTGTAGAGATGTGCTTACATTACAATCTGGAATTTTGGATTACTCTGAATAAGATGTTTTTGGTTTTCTGTATATTCATTTTTTATATATTTTGTATTTGATTTGTGTGTGTGTGTGTGTTTTGTTTCGAAATTTGTATTTGAATTTGAATTTGTTCTAGATTTTTTCACTTCAAATCAACATAAATAATTATGGCAGCATTAAGAACAATGAAATTAAAATAACTTTGGAAAAGTAGTATAGTAGTCCAGTTCCTACTATTTTTTTTATTTTTTTTACATTTCTTGTATGATTTGTAGTTTACCCCAAAAATACATGTGTTTTTTTCTCTCTCCAATATAATGGTGGCCATCTTGTATTTCAAAATGGCCTCCACTGAAAGTATATTTCCTCTTTTCCTCTCAGATTTTGGCTGTAATAGTTTCACAACTTTGAGGTAATTTGAAAAAGAAAGTATTTGTAAATCTTCCAGATTGGTTGTTCTTTTGGAATTGGAAACTTATCCAAAGTGGGTGTTCCTGATAATATCGTATTTACACCACTATTGGGATTCCTGGAGGTAATTGACAATACACATGGCAGGTAGCTGAGATGATAATCTGGCCAAGTTTACTATGGAATGAACGCTGCCTCCTCTCCATGGGAATACGTGTACGCCAATATGCTTATGTTATCTTTACATACAGTTGCCATGGAAATAGCAAAAATGTTTTCAAAATAATTGCCACAGGAGAAGATATGTAAAGAATTAAGTATTAAAAACTAATAACATGAAGACAGTGTCCTTATAATCTCTCTGCCCTATTTCTTTCCCTTTTTTTTTTCATTTTATTTTGCTCTCTTTCTGTCTCTCAATGTCTCCCATTCCTTTCCATCTAGCACTTTTCCTCCCTCCATCATACGGTCTCCCTCATATTTGCGTCCCCCGCCCGCCCGCTCTCACACACACACACCCCATCCCTCCTCCATTTTACATATATCATGGAAATATGGATTCATGTCCACTCTGAGTTGTGGATGGTAGAGTAGTTTCGGAGATTTATGAATAAATAATTCCTCGTGGTTATTCTACGTTAATATTTGTACTGGCAGCCTGGTTTGCCCCGGAGTGATGGACTCGGATCTAACCAGCAGCAGTAAACAAATGATAGTGTTGTGTACTCTACCCCCGTCATTATCATTCCCAGGAATAAACAAGACGTGAGGAGATCAAGGGAGGTAATTATTGCACTTCTTAACGACGTGGGGAAATCGGGGTAACCGTGGTGTGGACTAGTGGAATGTCCGCGCTATATACACACCCACACACATATAGAGATAAATATCTGTCTCCTTGAATGTTGGTACTGACAGACGGAACATATACAGTGTGATGTCTAAGGATAACTTATTATTAGTAGATATTTCCTGCCAGACCATGGAAGGCCTAGCAGGACAGTGCGAATTCCTCGGTGGTTGTTATGAAAATTTATGGCTTTAACCTTCTCCATGATGGAAGCAACCGCAAGAGCGGTGCCTGTGCCTAATCCAGCAGGGAGAGGGTTAAACCAGTATTATTGCAAAGACAACTTATGTGTACCATGTTGGGCGCCATTGGAACAGGCCACATCATGCACATGTCAATTTGGGATTCTAACCTGAGTTGATGGATTGTCCAATGTTCTACTGACTCTGCCAAAGGGGTAACGCTCCAAGACCAGTATGGACATCTTATCACATGGCTACATTTAGTATATTTTGGAAGAGGCTGATGATTTCTTGTTGATTCTTAGTAAGAGTTAACTAGAATGTTAAGAACCAGACTGTGTAGATATGCTTATATATCAAGACCATCATCAACATGTTCAATGGTATCAACATTTTGGTAGATGTAACATTGTAAGGCAAAGGACCAACAACATCAAAAGTTGTCAAAGTTTAATATTAAAATATTTAAGTACATTTTGTGATTGGCATTAGGCTGTAAAATCCAGGACAATTAACTAGTGTAAGTCCTGTACATTGTTTTGCTGGATGCACCGACTGAGGTCTTTATTGTGAACCAACTGCAGCCATTGTACTTGGGGAAATGTTGCATGTTCCATCGCTTGACTTGGCAGCTCCTGGAGGAATTCCTTGCAAGATAGATGGCTTTTGTGCATGCTTTTGTGCATGCCACTCACTCTTGCAATGTCTTTCTAAACCCACAGGACATCATCTGATCAGACATTAATGCATATTATTGGATGCCAATGTAACTAACCCACACACCTGCCTTCGTGTAAATAATACTGATGAACCAGCGTATGTAACGTCGGCCAAGAATCGCCATTCATCGTAGCGTAAATCAATGTTTGCGTAACATTTGATATTTCTCCGAGGCCAGGTCCCGGCCAGCAACTCTCCATTTCCTGGCCCGCCACGGAAACGCTGACTAGAGATACAGCTCGCAGGAGTTGTAAACCATCGATTTATTACGAAGAGAGGGTCAGATGTCTGCAGCATCTTTGAACTTCTTTCAGAATGGAGCCAGTTGGGCGGAATGGTAGCGCTGCCGATGCTCTTGAGAGACTTCTTCCACCTCGGTCGCTGCATCCACGAGTGCACTGGTGGAATCGTTCCGCAATGTCATTGTTCCCAGCAACTACTCTGCTCGCGAATTGATTAAATACAAATTGAAAGGTGAAAGAAAAGATGGCCTTCATTACGATGCTGTAGGAGGTCGTTAATATTGCAGAGTTTGCATCTAAGCATTTCCTTTTCGGTTTCTTGTGGGTTTTTTGTTGGCCCGAGACAGTCACGTTATGGCGGCATTGTCTCGTAACATACACACAACTCATTTATTACAATTACGTGCAAGTTGATTGTCCCAGCCAGGAATAGTATGCCTGTCTGTGTACATATAGAATCATGATTTATTCAGGATACCAGGCCATTCAACCAATAAGTCATTATAGGCATGGCCATTATGTCCATAGTGAGGTAATGACATTGTGTATTGCATGTCATTTTAACATTGAATTAACACAGCATTTATATATAGTCTGACAGTGATCATTCAGTAATGTCATACAAGTTATGGATGAGAATCATAGCTGCTATTGGACAGTAATGTTTCATAAACTATAGAGTCTGGATACTACTTGGTACTGAATAATAAATTCAGATCCATATGGATAGTATAATACCTGTGTCAGAAATGTAATAACCCATGAACAATTTAATAATCAGTGAATGAGAAAGGCACACATTTTACCAAATGGAAAATATTAGCAGCTCTACTAAAAAAGAACCAATCTTTTGCAGGTAACTTTGAACACTGATTAGCAGTCCCCTTGCACACTAGGGCATGTCCTGTTGATGCTGGCAGAACGAAGGTTAATACCGTCCCGTACATTAGACATGTGTGTGCAACGTGGCCGTACGTACAGCTATCATTTGTGCCAATATCCCGTAACTACTTGCTCGCCATACAGCCTGTTTATCCTATAGCCAGTGAACACGCACATGGTTAGAATTTCTTGATTTAAACCCAGGTGATATCTATATGCAAATTTTACTTTCTATTTTTTTTTTCACTGTTGTAACTTGACCCTGGTAATGTTATTACCACCTGTGGAACAACAGTAGTCAGTATTCTGACACACATTTTCATGTTAATGTATTCAGCAGCAGGGGTAAATGGTTATACTGAGGGTATGAAATTGAACGACGTGGTACAAGTAGTGTTTGATAGGTTGTTTGGAGACGCCGCAGACACGTGTAGTTTATTAGTTCCGTATTAAACATAGACTAGTCCTCAGTTGTCATTGCAGTCACTACAGGTTTCATACAAGGCAGCATTTGATAGTCTACTTTGAAAAGCCATCTATATAGTTCCTGTGGTTTATTAATTCCATATAATGGCATATTGAACAAAGTCCTTTATTGTCTGCGAATATATTAACTGCTTCATTGATGATGTACAGCTTCTGTTTCAAGTTCTTGTTACCAAACATCTATAGTTTCTTCAACTTGCAAGTACTGCTAACATCTTTGATTCCCAATACCAGATGACAGGACACCAATTATGTTTGAATTAGCGAAAATATAATTTCTTGACATTTTATATGTGACATTGGTCTAATGTTATTGCTAAATAGCAAAATGTATACTATTACTACAATGAACATTCATTATCATGCTGACTGAACAATTTCTATCAAAAATGTCTTGGTCAGCAAATAATGATAGACACATTCCAGTTTAAATATCTGGAGGTAAATAATTTCTAGAGGATATCAAAAGGTGTAACAGTGCTAACCCATAAAAATTTCAATGAGTCGTCTTGCCAGTGGTATATTAAGCAAGAAAGTAATAAATCTGTATAATTTATAAATAAATATACAAATTCATATGTCAAGTATTAACGCAGTCTGTCCCCCATCTGATACTTCTCTCTCGCCACACACAGACTTCTAGCTGTGGTAGACATGGTAGACATACAACTGGTATGTTTGCATATTGGTGCTATATCACAAGTGTTAATCACAACTTATTCATCCTCCAACTGGGCCCGACGTTGCGATGTACGTTAGTATACAAACTGTACATTGTTTGTCTGACCCAGCAAGATGGCCGTCGTCTGGAGGGTCGAGATGTGCAGTGTGAGAAACACAGTTTGAAAACAATGGGTGGACATTTCTTTGTTTTGTCTGTCACCTTCTATCTCCAAGTACACTAGTTATCTTCTGACGTATATGCAAGACAGAGGGACAATCCCCATGAAGTGAAAAAATAGAGTACATATAATTATAAATTCTGCTTTTAGAAACGTGATCGTTTCAAGGTTAATTGTTCAGTTATGTTAATGTGAATTTTGATATGAAGTCTTAGCTGAGGTTTTGCAATGCTGCGGGAATATTTTAAGTAAGATTCTACATCGCCGTGATAGCGTTTCATCATCAAAAACTCAATTACTTGGTCAATTTGAACAGAATACGACTGTGAGCGTATACCGGCGAATTATTCAAATTATCTTTTGAACTCAGCATGATAATTTCGAAAGCAGGAAGATGATAGCATTTCCAAGGGATATATTGGATTGCTTCAGGGACGTTAAAAATACATTGATTTTTCTATTGGTATTCTCGTCACACTGTGAACTGGATTCTTTGGCACCGTTCCGCAAACAGCTCGGATTATGCTGCGTGCGGAGAATTCTATGTTATTGCTACGACTTACAGTGAGAATCATGTTCTATGTGCTTGCTGATTTTTACCATCTTTCATGAAGTTTGAATGTGCGGAAATGATACTATGTGCTATAAAAATATAAAATGTATTATTATTATTATTATTATTATTACTATTATTATTATTGGTGAAAGATTCCTGCTTTGGCATAAAGCAATAATTCACTCACTATTATTATTGTTATATTCTCAAATATTCCACATTAATATGTGGAATATTTGTTAAATATTTTTAATAAAGTTATTGATTTAAACATATTTTATTCAACAAAGAATGAGGATTTGTAAACAAGCTGTACAGCTTATTTAAATACCGCTCTACATTGAGTTACCAGGTTTCGGGTACCAGTTTGTGCATATTTTTATAGACTTCTTTCTCCGGTAACACATAACGAATGTACTGCCAGTTTCTTTACAAGATAATCGATGTGTTCTATTTTCAAACACCTTAATGTATTGTCTGTAAGACAATTAATGCATTGAAACACAAAGATTGATCTACAAGTCCAATTTTTCCCTTCACGACAGCCATCGAGATGTGTGTAAAAAAGGAATAAGGGGTGGAGATAGTGGGGAGGAGTGTTGAGCTTGTGAAGGTAGGGGGGTGGTGGATATTTGGGGGATAAGAGATTATGCAGATCATGTGTATCTGTTGCTCATTGTGCTGTGGCCTTCTGTGGCTTTCAGTAGCCTAGAGCGAGACCACCACTGATGCCAACGTACAGGCCGCACACAATATGTCTACACAGGATTATTACAGATAGATACCCTGCGTAAACATCCACTCGGATACAGTGATCAGTGTCACATAAAGCAGCACTGCACTCTACATATTACCCGCTACCGGCGCGTGATGTTCCACGCTTTTTTCCCCACCTCCGCTCGTAATAATCTGTTTGCCCAGGTGTCTCTCCAGCTCTGTTGTTGAACGGGATAAGCAAAATAATCGTACTCGATGCATTCAGATTACACGGAGAGTACTGGTAATTAAGACTGGCGACAATATCTGACAATATCCGTATCAGTGTAAAGAAATGAACCTGATTCATTGTCACAGGGTATTTTTGTTTGTTCCGTGATGAAAAGCTGGTAAACACGGTGCTGATATCTGATAAGACTGATTGATTGAGGCAAGCGTGGCAGGGGAAGTTCGTACTTAGGTTTTCGGCTTATGTAATGTCGATCAGCAGAGTTGGTTCTAACAACAGCCCTGGAAAAAAACAAGATGGATGCAATGATAATTTCTGTACGCGCTATTTATAGATCGTAGTCTCGCATAGTTTCATATACATTCTAATGAAATTTGATTTACATTTTTTTATATAGATCACAGTCTCATGTATAATTCTAATGAAATTTGATTGTTGTAAAATAATTTGAACTTTCAATATTAATGTAATAGGTAATATAGGAGTGAATATGGAGTTTACATTAATATTGAAAGTTCAATTTTTTTTTACAACAATCAAATTTGTAATAGGTAATAGGAATCGGACAATGTGAGATATTTCATTAAACATTTCTAATAATATAGTTTGCCTGAATTTGGGGCAAGTTGCATGACACCAAACTCGGATTACAAACATCTACTGCATTGAATTTTGATATTTGACAGTTTTGAAAATTAAGGTTAAATCTGAACATTATGTGCTAAAAGATTTCCTGATATATAATTTACGAAATTATGTTACCTCACTAAATATTACATCTTTTGAATAATTATTGTGTGTCACACAGTGTATCTGCAATGACTAATTGTTGTTTTCTTTCATTTTCAGATTATGCCCGACTATTACCATTTTCAACATAGAAAAGTAGCCAAGCGGTCCACGTATCCTAGCTCTTATTATCACAGAAACTTAGCAACGGATCCAAATGTAAGTACATTATTAATTTATTATTAGTTTGTATGTTATACTCTAATGTAATTGTTTTGATTTTATTTTGATTGTGACAGTTTCATAGATTTAATGCTTTTGTTGGGGATTCTCATTCATGTTTATAGTATTCTCATTCATGTTGATACCCACGAGTATGGTGAGTATATGTATATGGACATCAGTCGTGGCTTTAATGAAAGTATCCTTTAGATCCTGACCCCCTCGCTCCCCCTCTTCCCCCACCCCCCATCCATCATCACATGCACCCTCAGGAGTTGACTGGGACATGGAGTAGACCCCACATCTCAATCATTCCAGGACCATGTTTTGCAAGTTAATTGGAGAGTTAATTAGTTTGATTACTGTTAATTATGACCAGGACACATACCAGTATTGTAGCCGATCCCCCATCTCTGTATCGCAGTAATTGATGGTAGCATAGCCAGGTGTACTGATCCAGTTAGATGGCTTGGTGCTGATACCTACAGTGTGTGCATGAGGCCTGAACCTCTGGATGCACAAACCCCAGTCTTTGTCTTAACCCTCTCCCTGCTGGATTAGGCTTGTGCAGTTGCTCTTTGGATCATCTCCAGTTGCCTCCAGCATGGACAGGGTTGAGATGGCCATAAACTGTAATCACTTGCATATAGGATAGCACATGGCACTGGGGAGTCCTTCATGAAGCTTTCATATCCACTACGAGACCGTCATGCTCTCGTAGCGATGAACAACAATAGATATGATTATGCTCTCTCAGTGGATACAAAAGCTTCATTAACCTTCTCCCTGCTGAATAAAATCAAAGTCTTCTATTTCTGCATTATATCGGGCAAGTTAACTCGCCTTCAGCAGGGAGAGGGTTAAAGGGTGCCCTGGGCCCGAGATTACGAAACTTTTCTGAGTACGATTTCATATTCAACTCAGAATTTTGTTCATAAAATGTCATGTGACATCATAGCCTGAGACTCACAGCACGTGAGTTGAGCACAAAAACGAACTCAGAAAATGTTTAATAATCTCAGGGCCTGGTCTATGATGTGAAACATCTCCCAATATTCAGAGACTAATTTATTTTATATTGGATTAAGAACATCCTTTGATTTTTACCAAATTTATCATCTTCTCTGGGAAAGATTTGTTTTGTGTAAGTGTGACCTGCACTGGGCCAACTGTAGATGTATACTTTACCTATGTAGATGTATGTGCAATGTCTCCCAGATGTGGTGTCGGGGGTTGGTGTAAGTGGCCCGACAGTTAGGACCTTTGTGTTCGCTGAGCTCTTTCCAAACTCTTGAGCACCTGTGGCTTCTATAATGGCGGAATAACCAGCATATTTAAATAATGATGTATTTAGAGTTGGAATAAATGGGCTAGAGGAAAAGAGGTATAAATAATCTTTTGAAAGTTTTAGAAATTATACTTATTTTCTGTAAAGTAGATATACTTCTTTTCCATGAAGTAGTGTTATGCCAGAAAGTGGTTTTCTTTGCAGCAAGGAAAGATTACTAAGTATTGTTCCAGAGCTCTGCGATTTGGCAACGACTGAGTACATATCTCATACCAAACTAGAAGCGCTATTCTTTATCAGTGGCATTGATCAAGAAGCATATAGTGCACATGTACTAGATCTAGTGGAGCTGTACTTGTAATTTCATTTTGAGAGCTTCAACTGTCTGAAGCCTGGTGGTCTTGGAGCATTCTCGATAGCAGTTTATCACATGAATTAATCGCAAGGGTTATGTTGTAACTGTTTGTACGCATTTATGGATTAGATTGGCTTTGGTGATTACACATTTGTCAAACGACTATCAAGTGTTGAGATATTAAGCAGTCATTGGATGTCCTGGTTGACAAGGTCTGTTTCTTGTATTTAACAATACAGTTTTTGAGTATGATTTCATGCTCAAGCTCAAATTTTATATGAGAATTTGTGAACAAAATCTTGAATTTGTACTCAACAAAGTTTTGTAATCTCGGGGCCTGATGTCTCAGATTCTAATGTCGACATATATAGTGGCCGCTGAATTTAAATCAGCTTTTCACAGGTTCATACTGTTCATATGATTGCAAATGGCAGGGGATCACAACTCGAGTACCGGAAAAGGTTTCTATTTCTTGACAAATTTATAGTAATAGAACATCATGTGATAGTTGTATCTCTTTAACATCGTAGCTTTCTTTTGATCTTGTACATCCAGTGTTTTTCTAACAATTACACTTAAAACAAAGACAAACAACTTGTTTAGCGTCTTTCTACTAGAAAAATAAAGAGAGGAATTAAGTTAATTTGGTATCTACTTGAAATACAAATTTGTTTTTACTCTCCCTTTGAAAGTATCTGGTTTCCTGTTGTGTGGTAATGCCATACTGCTGCGAACCTATCAAAGTGGATATAGTGGCGTAAAGAGGATCCGTAGAGGTGGGAGAGGCACAATAAAAATGGGTTGGGAAAATAATACGAACACGACAGTGTTATAAAAACTGCAAAAAGAGGGTCACAGTGGGTGGGCAGAGAATTTGAGAGTAAATTTTGATAATACTGTAGATGTAGTCAAAATTGACAAATTGAGGTCAAGACGGAGACGGAAGAATGGATCCGACCGCCTCAGTCGCCTCAGTCACGCTACACGGGAACACCAGCTACATGGGTTTGACAGGGGGAAGGGAAATTAGATGTCCAGACAGAAAGAAACTGGGATGATATGGAGGATTCACCCCGCTTTCTGAATGGGAGTCGCTGAATGAGTATCATTCATAATGACAGATTTGCGCTGAGATTACCGAACAAAGATGGAAAGGTATATAAATTAGGTGTCACTTATGAAATTTTCTGCTAGATTATGGAACAATGGTGGAGTGGGACATGAATGATACCCTGCGTTAAGAGGATGTCAATTGCTAGGGACACACTCAGATGTGGGTTGCGTTTTAACACACATTGTAAATTGGGCCAAGACGTAGAATGCTATCAAGTTTATATCACTATATGAACCTGACCTGGTACAATTCTTAGCACAGTTGGAAGCTATATAATTGTCATCCAATTCTGGAAAATAAAACTCGAGAAGATGGTTGATTCAAACCAGGATTCAATATTGATGTACTTTTTAATGTAATACTCAACTTTTTAATGTAATAAAGTTCTTTTTCACTTTCAGTTTGGTAAAATCTTAAAATGTCCTTGTGTTAACGTAAAATGTTTTAGAATCTGCTAGAGGGTAATATTTACGTTTGGGCTTAAAAAGTGGACATTTTAAAAGCCTGACTTGATCAGTGTTGGCGTACATTGAACTGCACTTAGTCCATCAATCTGTGCATCTGTCCATCAGTGCATCATATATTTGTTCTTCTATTAAAACAGATGGTCCATTGTGTGACATACTGAGTTTTGTTGGAACTTGCAATACTGTTCTAATTCTAAGCCATACTTCATAATTATGGAAATGAAAAATAATAATAATTCGAGCATGAATACTATCTAGACTGTTGACCTGGAAACATCTATTGTTGTACACAAGTATTCACAGTCATAGTTGACACCATTCACTTAACTGCACGACAAGTTAGTATTATATCCCTTCAGCATTTCATAACACTTTCACCATGGAGGCGCAAAATCATGTTTGAGAAGTTTGTGGAAACTGAATAAATGCGTTTCTTACATTCATTAATATTATCCAATATTCTATTCAAAGAAATCATAATATTAACTCTCCCAATTTTGTTGAAATATTACAACTTAAAAGAAAATATGTAGTATATATATATGCAAATGTAAGTTATCTATGCATTTTTAAGGCAAAAACTCGCAGAATTCAATGAATACATTTGCCTATATTTGTTCCCTCTTGGTAAACACTGGTCATGGCAGGCCTACAGTTAATGCTTACATAATCACATGCTTTGCTGCATATTTGTAAACCTCCCCGTGTGCAGCAAGTGTAATGATATAGAATATGTTGTAACGCATCCAACACATTGTGATGATGACGTACCAGAACAGGAAGGCCTACGATGAACTTAAACTTGAAGACATTTTTACATCCATGACGATTTGGTGCAGCTATACTATTAGTGTAGAAATTATTACAGGACATTCTATTCCTTAGATGTTTATTTATTAGTTATTAGTCTGCTTTTACTATTTCGATGTAATGATATGTGTTATGACATGTGTATGATAGATGATGCAGAACTAGGGTTTGACACAAGGCGTAAGCCAGGGTCGTGTTTTCATACCTTGTGCATTTTTGTTTTATTTGGGCTAAGATGGCAGTTACACTGATTGCAATAAATTGTGTAAGATATATTAGAAAACAGAAATCGAGGAAAAGTGTTGAAGGATAACATGCTAGACACATACTGTAAAGAAATTGACACATTTTTGAACGGAGAAGACAACATTGCAAATGTTATTATATAGTATTAGAAAGGAATCGATTCTATGGTTATTTACAAATAATATATTTTTGATGGGAAAAAATAATACACTGCTATTGGGAATAATAATATTTCAAAGTAATGGAAAAAGATAAGCTATGGTAGGTACATCAATCGAAGTGTCAAGAATGATATGGAATTGTTTATATAACCAATAAAGGATTTCCAGATCAAAGAAATAGCACTCTATGACACATGACAATATGATGCTGAGGTAAACTAGCGGAATGCCATCGCAGCACATGATTCAGATCAGGCTGGCAGTGGGTAGTAGTAAATCATTTTCAGAATGTGTGCTCGCAAATATCTTTGCTTCTGCATTACCACCTTTGAGTTTTCAAAAATATCATTCATATATAATATATATTTGTCATCAACCTGTTACATGTATAACAAACTTAAAGATATATAATTATTATAAACATCGCAGTTATTTATTAGCACACTTTGTGTATGAACTAATCTCTGACACATTTTATCGTCGGTGAAATATTCCCGTTGCGAAGTAATACAATACCTCACTAAGTCACTCCAAATATGTTTCTATCTAAATACTTGGTGACATTGAACACCAGGGAAATTTCACTTTGTACAAATATCGAGATTTCGAAACTGAACACCGTGGAAATCTCACTTTGTACAAATTTCTAGATTTCGTCATACAAGTTCTTCTTTATTCATGTACGGAGCATGGAACCTGAGAAATAGATCCTTTTCTGAGCCTTGCCTGTATTATCTGACTTTCTTTGAGGATTTTCTGATAAAGATCAACTGATCTAATTATCAACTTCACCTTGAGAAGGAAAGGCGAAAAGTATGCTCTGTCATTCAAACATAACATTACCCGGTCATTATATCCACCAAAAGCCATAAACACGATAAAGGGTTGCGCTCCTGAAAAGCTCTCATTATTTCTGGTGCTTGCTTTAAGCTGGGTTAGGTAACCAGTGCTAGAACCATGAAGTCCACAGATTCAACTCACCTTAACAGTTTCGGAGCACTCACACCCGCATATGTTTATTTCTTTTACAAAATCAGACATTTTCAATTATTGTCAGACATAAATTGTTCTTACCGTTCGAATGTCAATTGTGCCGGGTATTTAGTAGGAAATTAGGAGTAATAGTTATACCTTTGCACTGGTGGACATGATATTCGAGAACTTTCACAAGACAGATGTCGGGCATACTTGCGAACCAGGGAATTTCAAAAGGAAAAGTGTTTGAAGTAGTAGAAGTGGTTACTATAGACATGGACAATTTTACACACTGTAGCCAAGGCAAGCATTGATGCACTTGATACACCAGATACTGCAGTCAGATAGCATGAAGTCAGGGCAGTGGGGGTAAGCCTACTGTTAAAATAGTCACTTGTTGTCGCACACAAAGACTTGATACCCACATTCAGTCGACAATACTTCTGAAGGAGGACATTGCCGTTTTATAAATACTTTTGCTTACATAATCGACAGAAGGTAAATTTCGACTATGCATCAAGATACCGTCGCCATGGGGGGTTGTTATAACTCTAGCCCCGAGATTACCAGACTTTTAAAGTATAATTTCATGCTCAAGTTCAAATTTCACAGGGGGATTTGTGAACAAAACATTGAGTTGATCATGAGATCATTCTCAAAATAATGTTATAATCTTGGGGGCTGATAAACAGGTTTAATGTCTATTCTTGCTTGTTGTGAAGAAAATGTGCACATCAATATAAGAGTTGTAACATATAAATGTAAGAATTTATCAGAATTCAATACCAAAATAAAAACAGTGATGTAAATATGTGAAATAATCTTGAAAACAGCTCTAAACCTCAATTCAACCATCCAACCAATGTCATATAATATACTTGTAATCAATAAAAAAGCGCTGTGTAAAAGACCAGAAGGGAACATCATGGCTATGGGAAGACATACCTCTACCTACTCTTTCAGTAATAATGTTAATCAAGTAGCATTTTTGGGATGATTGTCTTGGTCCGTAATGCCATTTATGTCCTTCTTGGAACGTAGCAAGCTTCAGAAGTACGGAGTTATTTGACCCAAAGTGTTCTGGGAATGAAAACCCAGTGTGCCCAATAATGTGATGACTTTGGTGCCTATCTGTGCCATCTGTTTGAACACAGAAGAGTTGACAATGAAAACAGTTAAGTTGACTATGAAGTTCAGAGTAAGTATGCCAATGACATATGGCTACGAATTATTCAATTATTTACCAAGTATTCCACCAGAACCTCTCTCTCTCTACCCCACATTCTCCATGAAAAAACCCAAATGTGATTGAAAGGAAATACAGATATCCTTTAAACACAAAACAGCAGGGTATTGCAGTGGTGTATTTATTGACAAATGGTGGAACTAGTTGGGTTGGGGTTACAAAAGTAATACTCGGTGTCACTATCACTGGATCCATTCCTGGCCATACTGACTTGGACAATAGAACATTACAGATCTCAGATTCCTGCTAGAATGGTTCCTCAATCCTCATGGACATCGATAGATGCAGATGGCCGTTGATAAAAAATAACAATCAAAAGCAACAAAGAGTATTTATCAAATAAATGTAATATTCCCTCTACAAATTCCATGGTAATTCACTTTGTAGAATAGAGTAGGATTCTGTCTTTATGAACTTAATTTAATTATTGCAGCATAATATTTTATCATAAATATCAAAGTCTGAATATCTAAAAAACCACGGGATACACTTTGGTGGTGCTCGCTGATGATGCATCTGAGAATCACTGCTGGGTGCTCTGAATATTATTTCTATTTCCTGTAGTTTCTTCCCAATACATTGCCCTATGTATCCAATCTCAGTGCAGATATGTTAGCCAATGAAAAAGATTTATACAATCAAGATTGATCAGAAATTGAAAAAAGGTCTGTAGAATCTCAGTTCAGGTTGTAAAGATGTCACAGGAAGAAAAGTAATTGTTTTTTCTTAGACATACGTGTCCTGACTTGAACAAGTGGCTTGTTGTAATTGTTTCCACCGTATCTTCTGTACACCACATCCTTGTCTCAGTAGCTGTACATGGTATATCTTGGGCGGGTGCTAGCATAATGGTAGAACATTGGACTTTAGAGCCAAAGGGCCCAGGTTCAAATCCTGGGGCAAGGCATCAATGTTTGCGAAAGTTACCTTTCTGACGTGATTATGATAGGATGTGTATTCTTGGTTCACTTGGTATTAACCGGTGGGTTTTGCAGGTTTATTGCAACATTCAGTGCTATGGATGTTGCAGGTTTCTTCCTGCCATAAAGTGAAAGAATCTTGAAAATGGCTCTAAACCCCAATTTAAGAAAGAAAAAAAGCCAAAAAAAACACTGTCTGTTGCTGCCTTGTATCTTTGTGATGAGGTGAACATTTACACAAGGGCAGGTGGAACTCACAGGAAATTAAGATCCCTCTGGCTCGCAACAACTTATGACCAATGTTTTTGTTAACCCTGACTTCTCTCCACTTCTGATGTTTCTGTGCATGGTTTGTGGTTACGCCCTTCTTTGATAATTTGGGTTACAACAGTCTCCTTTCTCCAATAATAATAATAATAATAATAATAGTAATAATAATAATAATAATAATAATAATTAATAATAATAATAATAATAATAATAATAATAATAATAATAATAATAAT
>JAUTBX010162395.1:0-16576 GCA_032361465.1 Lepetodrilus tevnianus
TCACTGGTTACGTAGCATGTATTCATGTGCATGTTTGTACTAAAATGGCAGCCTAAACTTCCATTGTGGTAATATGCATTTCCATGTCACAGTCGTAGTGTAATAAATAAAATACTAAACTCGCTTCCGTGTGATACTAGTTTTGGTATCTAACGAGCGAAAGCTCGTTTAGTATTCTCTATATATCGTACGTGTTAGATCCCCATGTATTAGAGATTGCTGTGAGAGTCCTTATGGTCTTGTAGTAGACATGAGAGCTTTGAGAAATGATACCCTAATCGACTGCTGACAGTCGTGTCACATGAGGTCACTGTATGACATGACAGTTGTGTCACATGAGGTCAGTATATGACATGACAGTTCCGTTATGCTCAGCCTCCGTCCCACGTAATGAGAAGTTTATAATTCATGCTTGAGATCTCAAAGGGCTCAATTAGTTGATTGTACCTCACCCTGAGAAAATACCCCAACCAATCGTCTTTAATAATAGACTTCAGTACCGGGCTATTTTCCTCTCCACTAACTCACATTGTGTTGCTGATGCCGGCAATTGCGACAAAACATGCTAACCAACCCTGTTTGTTTTTATTTCTTTGAAGTACTTTATGTAATTGCAAAGAGTATTTATGTGATGATAGCTCCTCGAATTGTATCCATTGGCTGGGAAAAAGGCGGTGGGATGAAATTTGGCAACTAATTGTTTAAAAATAATGCCAAGGGGGGCTACCATCTGTTCTGTACTGTAGATTCTCACTGAGTGACGACAGTCGTGTCATGCCATCATGCGACAATGTTTCAGTTTACACCCGTCCAGAAACAATAATACACTTGATTAACCAACGGCCACTAGGAAATTAAAAACAGCAAATTGGTTGGAATAATATGTTTTAGTTATTCCAAAAGTTTCTCTGACCTTGAGGCTTGTAATGGTCGTTATTGAAATGGATTAATGTCTTGATGAATTTTTAATTAAATTTTCATTATGACAAATAGCAGATTCTTGTGTCTCCACTTTTAGCAAGTTATGCTCGTATCTTAATATTACTGTATAATTTGTATTAAAATCTGTCACAACTATTACAATGTTTGTTCATTGAACCGTGCAGCCAATTTAATTCTGTTCCATATTGTTGGTGTACAGCAAGGTTTTATATTCTTTCCCTTACTCTTTAAGTAATCATTAAATAAATATGAAGTTTAGTCTTTCTTATTGTCCATATTATTCTATTGTTTTTCTCATGTCTCATATCACCACTGTGGTATAAAATAATGTTATCCGTACAACGTATTATCTAGGGAATCTTAATTCATGACATATAGTACTTGTTCTAGTTTAGCGTAAATTTACGAGGCAGCAATTTCCATGGACCAGTTTGTAATTGCATCTAAACAACTTCCAAGATGTTGAGTACTCCCAGCATTATAATATTAATATCTATTTGCATTAATTTTCTATCCTCTACAAACAATTAGCATCTAAAAATAACAAGAAGTGTCCCGATTTATGTACAAATCGATTTACATTGAACAAAGAGATATCTCCGTTAGTAATTGTCCCCCATTGAAGGCGGGCGGCTCTGACCATGTGTCCGAATGTCCAGTGTGGTCAAACCGGCCCCTAGGGGACAGTCTCGACCTGACCCCTCACAATGCCTGACCCCTCACAATGCCTGGGCCTATATTAGCACCAACTGCATTTACAAGGTTTGCAATTCCAGAACTAAAGCCCCTTGAAGATGATACCCTTAATTTGTGCGTCCCTTTAGGGCCCTGATATGGGGCCAGGCCATCGTACAAGTGTGGCCAAAGTATGCCTTGAATACAAATAAGCAGATTTGTGTCAAGCCATAAAATATAATTAATTTCCTATGTATAGTTGTTTTTTTGTAGTCATTCTGGACATGCTTTAGAATAGAAGTAGAAATGAAAGAGTTCTCGAGATGGAATATTATTTTAAGATTTGTTAATTTTGATATCTGTATGACACTTTTAATTATATCGCTGTCTGCCTAGACTAATTAAAGGTCTAAGGTAGGGATACAAAACATCAAAAAAAATATTAGTATTAAAAAGAAATGGAAAAAAAATGAAGAAGAAAAATAGAAAAAATACATTATTTGAATAATCGTGTAATTTTAAAGATAATGTAAAGTCAGAACTGCTAGTTCTTTGATGGACCGAGATTGGAGAAGTCTGACTGGGTCTTTGAACTCCATACCTGACCAGGTGTGTCATTAGCAGAACCTTGCATGCCGTCATGAGACTGGAGATGAACAGGAATACAGGAGACTGACAGTCTCTAATTGTCCAGAATCAGCTGCACCAGGAACCGGTTGATCCAACCTTGATTAGAAATCATCTGTATCTGGCGTGTTCTGGTGTCATATTTACCAGAGATTGGGATTTGAAAAGAACAATCATACCATTAGTTCAGGCTTCGATATTACAAAAACTTTGAGTATGCTTTTGTGCTCAACTCGAAGTTAAAAATTCATCATATAAATTTTGAACTTTAGTATTAAATCGTACAAAAAATATTTTCATAATCTCAGGGCCAGGGTATCGTTTCTCAAAGCTCTCTTATCCACTAAGAGACCATAGCGCTCTCTTTGCTGATAGCTAATACACTGCTATGGTCTCTTAGCGGATAAAAGAGCTTCGAGAAACGATACCCAGGTTAAGATTCTGCATCTCTAGATTAATCATAACTTAATCATATCATCTGTATATACCTGAATAACCTATCAGTATTCTCGGCATATATTAATCATATACTGTAAATCACGAAATTAATACGTGGCTAATTTAATGCGACCACTAGATTTTCGACGTAAATGCGACACGAATAAAATGCGAACGGACATGTCTCCATGCATGTTTTTTCCCGGTCTTACCTTTAATGCGCAGCTATTAAATGAGACAATATGGTGGTTGCATTTTTCGCATTAATATTCTGCTCGCGTTAATTTCATGATTTACAGTATATAATATACCAGTATCCAATATCTACAACTATTTATTCTCTGTGTATCTAATGTTAACTAAGTTGTTAGTATTCTCTGTATATCTAACTAACCTATCAGAACTCTCTCGGCATATATCTAACTAACCTGTCAGTATTCTTTCTAGATTTCAAGACATTTAGAAACATTAATGCAAACACTTTCTAATTTAATCTTGGCACCTCCACAGAATATGAGTGTTTTTCCTGGAGCCCACACAAACAGAGATCCCTTCCAATGTCAACAAGGACCCACAGAGCCCCTAATATCATAACAAAACCCTACTTGGACCAGAACATACTACACATGACCTTAAATTCAATACACCTTCAGAAATACATCATACATTGTTCCTTGTCATCATTCTCTCCTCAGCAGCCCTGAACAAGCATAAATTGCCGAATTGACAACTTTTTCATTGTCCAGGTGTGTGCGCACACGTGCCTTTGACCTTCACCTAGGGGGGACAGCGTTCGCCCGTGCAGGACATTGTTTGTGAAGCGTGTACGTCGCTCCTCCCAGTATTTGAATGAGTCCTCCTCATCTGGTAGTCCTCTTCTTCCCTCGTAAATTGACCAAGGCAAATATTAACAGGCATGGTGCTTATGGACTCGCTTTGTTACGGATTATAGCTCGAGAACCTGGTAAAATCCTTTAATAATGTCAAAGTCTCTGAATCCGTGTCGTCAATGTTCTCATGATCCTTCAGGATTGTCCTCTTTTGTTGGAATCATATATTATAGGTTCTTTTCGGTTTTTATTAACCTTATTCTTGTTAGAAGCAACTTGATATGCCCTGTGGAGCTAGGAGTAATCCAGATAGGATAGAATCGAACATGCTTCTCATCATGGAATGGGATATTTTTGACGATTTTCTTTTATTATTGCTTGAAATTGAGATTATATTTTCTGATATTCATCATAGCGATATTACTAAGATAGATAACTATAGTGATAATGGAAGAATAATTGAGGCATGTTTGGAATTGTTAGTGTTTATACATTTACTCTTGACTTCTACGATATAGCTCTGTGATGTGTTTGTAGAATTAGACATCAAATTGATTCTCATTGCAATTTATGCCATTGAAACCTCGTCTTCAAAGACTGGAGTAATTGCCAAGCTTTTACCAAGCTCAATACCGAACATTTTTTTTTAATTTTACGATAATTACATATCCTTATGAAATAAAGTTAATTACATGTTTCGCAAGTAAATTTACCCAGCACCAATAATTCTGCTCGTAACGTCGATGAATTATATTGTAAATTGTCCACTTTATGGATTAGTAATACTAATATATGGATTAGCAATACTAATCCATAATTTGTGAAATAGTTCACGGATTCGTAGATTCTGAAATAATACAATTACGGCCTCGCAGTTTACTTAGCAGCTTATGAATACTTGCCTGTTCATATTTGCAAAGAGCCGACAAATATCCTGGTTCATGTGAATGCCAACAAGCTAATGCATTCTTGTCAATTTCTCGTTCATATCATCATGTCTGCATTAAAATAACAATTGTTAGCACTATAGCTACCGACTTTATCTCACTGGTGTGTTAATATCACTAGATATCACCTAATAACGTGATATTGTGTCCTAGCGACCAATGGATAAACAGCATTAAGTAGTGATTAAGTAGAGAGAGGTAGAGAGAGGTAGAGAGAGGTAGAGAGAGGTGGAGAGGAGATAGAGAGAGGATAGAAAGAAACAGTAGTTAGAAAGAGAGGAGATTGATAAAGAGAAAGGAGAGATAGAAAGAGATATGAGAGAGGAGGTAGAGAGAGGAGGTAGATAAAGAGAGAGAGAGGAGGAGAGATAAAGTGGAGTGGAGAGATAAAGAAATAAAGAGATAGGGAAAGAGAGAGAGAAAGAGAGAGATATGGAGAAAGACAGAGAGCAGTGGGGACGACGTAAAACAGAAGAAATGCATATTTGATATTGATGACACTGGGTTTAATTCTCGCATGACTTATCTGGCTTTCAAGAGATTATTCTATTCACTTTTCCTCCATGTATCTGTTGGAATCTCTTCTGCATCAGCAATCATCATGCTTTGTGTACTTGGATTATCTTACAGTGTTTGCCCATGCGTACATCTACAACAGATTTGTAAACATTATGCCTTAATTGTCGCGATACATCTGTCCGGAAACTATGACAAATGCGTATCTACTCCAGAGCACATAAGCGGTTTGTCAGCAGATTTCCAGCCATTTAGTTCCCCAACCAATGATATTTAGTCAAACAACCAATTATATTTAGTCAAACAACCATTTACATGGGAATAAGTACAGACAGTCGATTGACAAGGTAATTAGTCGAACAACGGAGAATGTCACGTCGCCTGCCATGCGTCAATTTCAGATTGTCATTTATGGCTTATATGTCGTCAATTACTGTCGATAGCAGTTAGAGCAGCTGTAATGGTATATGTCATAACTGGGCTATAGGTAGGAACTAATGTCATTATCAGATATTCGCCTACTTTGCCAAGGAAATATCGAGGGAAATGGAGATTGAGTATTATTTTGAAGTATGTGTCCCTGAAGTATAGAAATCTCATAGCTTTGTCTGTGTGTCATGTTAAATCTTATACATCATAGTAAAAAAATTACATTAAATTGATTGATTGATTGAATTAGTGTTTTTCGTCACAGCGGGAATATTTCACCCATATGAAATGACTATAGGTATGAACATAAGTAATAATAAAATGTATGTCCCATTCAGTGTAATCTTACTTTAATCGGTACTGCACACAGTAACGTCTTTTAAGAAGAACTACGGTAACCTTCTCCCTCCTGGATTAGACACAGTCAATGTTCTTAAGGGCATCTCCAATTGCCTTCAGCATGAAGAGGGTTAATAAATAAATTATGATAGGCGCAAGCAAGAATGCAAAGAATTCCAAACAGACATGAAGATATGTCTGATATTGGGATGATAATTATCTCATAAATGTTAAATCAAAATAATGATTATTGATATCAATTAAGCCATTGGTATTAATTACATAGATATGATTGCATTCATAACAGATACCACTACTAATATAAGTGGTATGGTAGTAATAACTAAATACCATATCAACATTATGTTAAAGGAATGCGTTAGTAAAAATGCTCTAAAATCGGGTCTCTTTCTGTAGTTTACTGACTGGTATATGTATTGCCTTTGTGATTTTATTGTTTACAAATGACAACAATATTTAATATTCTGGTCCCTGTTCCACAAAACGATTGTACAAGAGTCGTAACTCCGGTATGTTAACTTGATGACTTTATGAACAGGGGCCTGGATGTGGTTTCTCAAAGCTTTCATATCCACTATGAGCAATAGCGCTCTCATAAGAGCACGATCCCCATGTATTAAAGATGGTTACGAGAGTGCTTATGGTCGCATACTAGATTTGAGAGCTTCGAGAAACGATATACATTTTAACGTAACACATTTTTCAATATTAACTTAATTTCTTTCATATACCATAATAACGTTTATTTTGTTGCAGATACCTTCGGCCTCTGAAAGTGTGAATCGTATTGTCATCTGATCAACGTGTCGGAGGGCCTTCAATTCAGGTATGTAGTGTACCTACCTGATATGTCATTGATATATAGTACATGTACCTGGGTAACTAGTATTTGTGAATACTTATCAAAATACCAAACAATTTGTGTGCAACTCCCAACAAACTCGACCTGTAGTATTCAATAAAATAGTATGAAAATTGAAATCCACATTCTCCTTTAACCCTCTCCATGCTGAAGGCAATCAGATATGCTTAATCCAGCAGGGAGAGGGTTAATAATAATAATAATGTGAATATTTATATTGCACTAAATCCATGCACTAAAGCATCTAAAGTTCATGGCACTTCATTATTACCCCAGTCAATGGATCAGTATGTTCCCATTTTCCTTCTCGACTCCCTAGGGAGTATACAACCTAGGGACTAGAAAGTTTATATTTTACATGACCATATCATCCTTCCGGGTACCCATTTTCTGTGCTAGTGATTTCTTCCTCTAAATCAGAGATATATATTTGCAATTAACCTTCTCCCTGCTGAATAAAATCAAAATGTTCTATTTCTGCATATGATCGGGCAACTTAAGTTGCCTTCAGCAGGGAGAGGGTTAATAAGCAATGAGATTTCTTTATTAATGTTGAATAACATGCATTTATTTAAGGATTGACTGGAATATGTTTTGCAATGTTTTGGGGTCACGTGAACCAATCAGATTGCCGGATTCACTGGATATTTATTTATTCACTGATCAAATATTTGTATGTGCCACTGTGCTTCTATATTTTTGTACATATTTTTAAAAACAATATTTTCCTTAATTTTGATTATTTAAGGATTGCAATGGCACTGAAGATGTGTGTAGGGATATGTAGAGACCTTTGGAAAACAAATGAAGACTATATGAAAGCAAACATGTTGGATATCTTTGTTTGAACAGTCGAAGTGTGCGACAGAATTATGTGACAGCAATAACTCCAGCTTCTCATGATATTGTTGTCTGGCGTTGCGATTCAATCTTGGCAAAAAGTTTTTATGATTTCGACAAGAATTGAAACGACCTCCAACCTCTCTCTACGGTCACCTGCAGAATTCAATCTTGTACTGGGAGGATTTTTTTTGGTAACAAAATAATTTCCTGGAAGCATTCATTTTTGTCTCAATAATGACTCATTTCCAATTATGAATATGAAGAAAAATAAAAAGAAAATAAAAATAAATTTTAAAGCATAAAAATAACAAATTTCATGTGAAGACAAATATATTCTTTTTAAGATCGAGCTTAGATACAGCTCTATAATTATCACAGTAGCAAATTATAAAATTATTAACCATAATTATCTTTCATAATTTTCATAAAATGTTTTTAAACCAAAAACGAATATTTTCTAGCTCGGGGGTTACGACTACTTCAGCCTTGAGAAATTTAATTTACATGTGAAAAATGTAATTCTTATTTCGCCCATTTTGGGGTCTGATATTCCCGATGTATCCCCACCACTCTCAAGGCCTGAACTAAAGTGCATCGGCTGCTGCACCAGATTAAAAAAATCACTTATGCGTAAAAATTGTTTGTTGTCTTGGTAGTAATTAAGAAATAGGATTTGAGTCTTCTCGGCCATTGTGATTAAAATTTGACTGCGTTAATACCTTTTTGTCAAACAGATGCTCCTGGGCACCCACTGGGAACAGCGGAAATGAAAATCATAATCTTCCGAAATTGAAATTTGCTTTCACTGTGAAAACTGATTTGTCATAGAAACTGGGGTTTTAAAAAAATGGCCATGTGATGGTTCGTGTAACAGCGTTCGTTCACAGCTTTCCGCGAGAAGCCTGTTTGGGAAGATGTGTTTTAGATTGATGTGTTTACGGGGAAGTGTTTTGGTCAGCGTTGAGATGGCCCGCTGCGGGTTACGACGAGATCCCGGAGGTGTACGCCTAATGAATGAGCGACAATTATGAATTTAATGAGTCGGCATATTTAGTCCTCGGGTTCGGTGTTCAATCACGCGTAGTGTGTTATTAGTGGTACCGATGGTATCTTTATCCTAATGGTTGAATCTGTGTTCTAATTGTGGAATCTTTGTCCTAATTGCAGAATATTTGTCCTAATTGTGGAATCTGTGTTCTAATGGTGGAATCGGTGTTCTAATGGTATCTATGTTTTAGTGGCAGTATCATTGTCGCGTAATGTGTTATTAGTATTACCGATGGTATCTTTCTCCTAATGGTGGAATCTGTGTTCTAATTGGAATCTGTGTTCTAATGGTGGAATCGGTGTTCTAATGGTATCTATGTTTTAGTGGCAGTATCATTGTCGCGTAATGAGTTATTGCGATATTCTTTACATTTCTCGATTGAATAACTTCCATTCCTTTGTTCAATTGTTTTTAGGACACTTTATGATATACTTGAAATTTTCTCTGACAATATTTATTTTTTTAAAAGCCACTTTCATGCTCTTAACTTCTTTTATTTTGTACTCTTAACACCCTATAATATCGATTTCTGGTTATACTTGTCAAACACAGTAAAGTCTCATTTACTGTACAATATTGACATTCAATATTTTTTTGTTTTCTTTTCATGTATGAATTGACACCTGCAAATATATATATATTTACACTGCCATGTGCGTATGCTCACAAAATATAACTATTCCATGTAATGTGACATGCTGCCGAGGGAAATAACCGTATTTTCTTCCCGTTGGCAAGTCTAGCTATCTGATTGGATGCAAATTACATCATCGCTTGTCAGGGATCGTCTTCCTGTATCGCGATTCATCATGTTTGTTCTGTCCCACCGAGGTGATGGCATATTTTGCGATTTGTACTCTTTTTTAGACTTCCTGTCAAAGAGTTCTTAAATGGGAAGATAACTCCATGATGAAGTACATCTCTGGATCTCCCGGGCTTATGCGAGGGCAGTTTTTCACAACTTCTGACTTAGTCATTTTCTTTATTGGAACGTGGCTACAAGATGATCTGATGGTCTCAATCAGCTGTAAGGAAGATAGTATTTGTGTGTTTCTCATTCAATGACATTTGTAGCTTCGAAATTGATGTCAGGTGTAAATCAAATAACCATAATGTGAGTGAAAATATCTTGAAAGTGGCTTTAAACCCTAAATCAATCAAACGTAAATCAAATTCAGACAGAATACTCTATGAATTTAATAGGCTCAATTCCTTAATTGACAAGATGATCCAGCTATAAATCAATACTATACAACTTAACTGTGTTGTATTGTATATTAATGTGAAAAGTCACGTCACCACTCGGTTAATCAATCATAATTAGTTTAAATTATGTGAAAGTTGATATTTAATACATGTACCTCTTGAAAGTGCAATTAGTATATAATCAATTACCATAACATCTGGGATAAATTGTTTTCTACAAAAGCATTGTTCGGTTGAAGGTTTTTAAAAATTTTAATTTATTTATGAAATTGCCATACCAGGTAACTGAATAACTTCAAACAGGTAATTTTTCTTAGGGTTTTAATTTATTTATTTTTATTAAAATATTTCCTATATTAATAATTGCAAATTTAGCTTACCGCCAATTTGTATTTGTCTAGCACATTTTGACCAATGTAGCACTAATTCATATTGGACATTGGAAGCACAACATGGACAACACATCATGTCACATGTTTCCTCTAATTGGACAAATGGAATTTCAAATAAATTCCGCTATGTCTAGCATATTCAGCTTGTTCAGATTATCGAACCATTTAAAGCAGCAAGGTTGTAGACTTCAAACAGGATACGTTGTAGTTTTCTTATTGTCTCCCGAAAGAAGTTGCACAAGTTTATTGGAATTTGTCTGGAACATTCACAAATATTTATCCAGAAAAATTATTTCATCAAGTTTCTCGCCACCGTCCCACGTGTCTTTAAAGAAATTCCATTGAACGTAGCCAGCAGTTATGCATTCACATCAAAATTCCTTGACAAGGAAGCCCCAACAAACGGGACAATTTGCTTCCTTTCTTGGGTTTAATCCTGATTAATCCCGCCCTACCAGCGCCCAATGATGCCAGGCCGTGATACCATCTGAGTTTCCGAGTTTCACTCCCCGGTCTTAGTCCCAGACTGCAAGCAATTTCACAGCACAACTTTGGCCATGACGATCATGATTTTATCTTTTTTCATTTACATAAAAATTCAGTAGCCGGGGCTCTGAGCGTGATTATAAAGATTTGTCAATGGTCTAAGGGTCGGGGGTCAATGGTCTAGGGGGTCTGAGCCTCATCCTGACATCTGATTTAGTTCAAATCCTGCAGAGTTTCGCAGTCATCTATTCCTGCTCTGTTTGTCCCAAGTTGAAAGGTCGGCCATATTTGAAGGTGAAACATTTGACCTTGATGTCTCCTTTAATTCTGAAAACTGACATGTTTGAAAAGTTATAAAATTATTTTACGATTTTTCAGAAGATTATATGGTATTTCCTAAACAGATTTGAAGAATATTGTTACAAGAATGTCTTGGAATTTGTATACAGTCTCATAAGGAAATCGATTCAGGCAGCATTAAGAACATTTACATAACATGTCAATATTTTCATGTTCCATTAAAAGACATAAAAACTTGACTATTGAATACATTTACATGTTTCTTGCTGTTGACTTAATACATGATGGTCACCTTTGGTTGCCTACAGCTTGGAGAAGGCTAACAATTATCCATTGCTGGTGGTATACTACAGAAGTATACTACAGAAGTATACTACAGAAGTATACTACAGAAGTATACTATAGAAGTATACCACAGCAGGATGCATTTTACTATAGTAGTTTTTGATACACGATAGTCATCTCTGGTTGCCTCCAGCTTGGAAAAGGGTAATAATCTTCCATTGCCAGTGGTATACCACAGCAATATACCACAGCAATATACCACAGCAATATACCACAGCAATATATTCTAGCAATATATGACAGCAAGGCTGTACAATTGTATAGTAGTCTGATCATATGTCAAAGTTTATATCATTTCCGGCTATAGTAAAAGCACTGATTTATGCCCAGACTAAAGTACGACCCTTTCATGAAATGCAGACCTGGAGGGCGTAACAATATCTCCCCGACTTACTATAACCGCAGCCACAGAGAAACATTACAATACACACTGTCCACTTTGACGATTAACCTTCATCTTTGACCATCTGATCCAGGACGTCAGAACACACTGGCTCCACGACAGGGCCTTGACCATCCCGGTCAGTGTGTGGAGAAGATAAAGATGAATTATTGACAGTTTTATCGAAGAGGTAGCCTCGTGGCCGGTGACCCATGACCCGGGTCCATTCAGGCGTGAATCAGAGGGCCAGGGCTTAATTAACTGCACCATATAGCGCTGTCAAAACAATGTTTGTGAATTTCATATAGTATTGATGTATGGAGACTAACGTTGTCATGAAGGTCGCATGCCTATGAACACACAGCATGACATAGACACGACACATCCAAATGTCATAGTGATGTACGATAATGTCAGAATTTTCCAATACGAGGAATTACCAAAATTCTCCTAATGGGGGCCGATGTCTATGTACCATAACCGGGGAGTCGATGGCTGGATTACTTACCGGACGTATTCGATCGGAAGCGAACCTAACTTAGTGGAAGCTCTTCAAAGCTATCAAGAGAAGACTTGTTTAACAGCGTTATGAAATTAGCGCTAAGCATACTTTTGTGGATGTATGCACTGATTGGACGATCCAGTTACGCTATCGTTCCAACCAATCACAGACAGAAGTGAAGTAATGTGTGTCTGCTGCTAAGTGGTCACTCAGTGGTCACTCAGTGGTCAAGCTGGCAGTCAGATATCAATCAGAATGCAATGATTTCCGTTACGTCCTTTTTACGAGACTTTGAAAACGGTTTAGTGATTTCCTATCCTTGATGTATGGCATACCAACTCCAAACAAAGATTCCCTTCTGGAAATATGCGAGAGTTTTTATGTCTGAGACTGGAGGACAAGCTATTAGTTCTGATAGAGCTAAAACCTTTAATACTTTGGTCTCGTATACGCGGTTCTTCATGGAGTTGTATACAAAATCTATTAACGGCAGTACTCATTATCAGGTTCAAACATCATGTATTATATATAGCCATTGCTGTCCTTGTGTTTAGTTTAGCAAGGGTGGCACAGTGGGTGAATATTGGTTAGACTACACAACCAAAGAGTCCGAGTTTGAATCTTATTCCATATTGTAAGTGACATGGTCAAATGCTAATAAATATTTGCAATAATCTAATTGCAAGTAATATATATTTATAATGTATTATCAAAAGTAACAATCAACTTTTACATTTTCTTTAATTTTTATCTATATTACTTGCAATTAGATTATTGCAAATATTTATTAGCATTTGACCATGTCACTCACAATATGGAATAAGATTCAAACTTGGACTCTTTGGTTGTCTGCATATGTTTGGTTGTTTTCGTGTATGATGCCATATTATTATTGGTTCATAAAAAAATATGGCATCTCGATTTCATCTTGATATGAATGTTAATTAAGTAAATAAATAGTATATATATTTTTACTATATTTACTAGGGCAATGACTCAATTTGTTTCAAAGATACAATTATATCTATTGGTAAAATAAAACATATTAAATCTAACAATTATTTCCATATTATGAAAGTTAAGATCTTCATTTGAATAATTATCTTTATTTTGACTCCAATGAATGTAGTAATGTTCAGTTTATTGCCATCTCTATTCCATAAATATTGGTGGAAATTGTAAAAGCTGTTTCATTTTTTTTATCTTGGTAACACTTCCTGTGTCCATAATATTCACAATGCAGTTGTTATTCCAGTTCAAACCAATTTCTTTGACAGATTTATTGAAAACCAAACTTCGCTTAAATATATCTGCTTCATGTCTTTTGAAATCCACTTTTGTTTCCATAGTCATTCATCATGATATGAAAAACTTGTTTCGCGTCTTCTATAATAGCCCCCCATTGGCCCCACGACGGCTTTGTGCTAGTGAACATCCGATAAATTTTCATTGGAATTCTTTCACAGAATCAAATAGTGCAGAAAGTTTTTTTTCGCGTCATTAAGCCCATGAGCTTAGACTGAACACATTGCGGGAGTTATGACCTTGGAGGTCGGGGCAGCAAGAGTAGCGATTATTGGGAGGGGGTGTGACGCCCCGGGGTCATCACTAAACCTCTTGCTCTCAATTTGTTTACTGGCACCCATTGACTGCCGACTAGGAAGTGCTCAATTTACGGGACTATGACTCGGCACTATTAGTCGGCACTATTAGTCACGGTGTTAATGACAACAGTGCTGTCTGGCATGTTTCATGTTTCAGTGAACACGTTAATGCTGACCGGGCATATATGGACGGACAAAAGTCTGAAACATTTACATGCATGCAGTTAATGACTATTGGACAAAGTATAAAATGGGCAATGTCACCCCCCCCCCTACCCCCCACCCCCCAATGAAGTAATTACCTGTAAATTTCTTACAACCATCCACTAGTCTAGATAAAATGGTCATCAATATTCAGTAGCCATTCATCCTATCCATCAATTTCAGGATAAAAATGAAGATATATCTACCAGTGACATGCAATTTTCCATCTCAATCACTCCAATGGCGCTATATGCTATAGCAGCCAGTCTACATGCTGTACGGTGTTAATCAATGCTCTTGTAGATAGAGCGCTGATAAGGACACATGGTAATATAAGAATTCTATCTACTTCAGCACCGCAAATTCCAACATACTTTGGGAAACATCAAAGGTAGATTCGATATGCTGTCCTATAATGCAGTATGTCACAATGACCTGATGTCACATAAGCTATTACTCTCAGTTCTGTTCTACAAAAAAGAGTCACAATGTCACGGTCACCTAATGTCACATAAGTCATTACTTTGGGTGATGTCAGTACACTGCAATGTCGACGTACAGTTTAGCGGTTTTCCACCTCTTCGGTCAATTTTGATGCTATGTATTACCAAATATCATCCCATTATACTGGTGTTAGAGGAACATTACATTATAGATCTTTGGCTTCGTAATAAGTAATAAATTGAAAACATGGCGGATAATTAGTTTTCATTGCCGATTACGATGAAAATTGACCCATTAAGTTTTCCCTTTGAAAGCATAATTTCATCTTGGAAACTTTCGAAAGTTCAAAACAGAAGTTAACTTTTCCAAGAAAGCTGGTTACAGTAAGCCAGTGAAGCTGAAGGGGAAGAAGAAGATAAAGAAGAAGAAGAAACTTTATTTAACGTTAAATATGTAAATAACAAATAACTTTAGTTCCGTAGAGCTATTCTTTCGACATGAGTTATTATTCCAACAAATAAGTTTGATGATCATCAGACAAAAGGACACAAGTCGGTCAGCAAGATCGTGACGTGGTACAAGAACGAACTGTTTGACCACGTATCGCATCCACGTCTTCTTCCACGCCCCACATCCACATCCATTCGCCAGTAGAAGATGGAACGAGACTATGGCCCATTTCTCTTAAATACCATTAATTACCCTAGCTAATGCATCAAACCGTCTGCCACCAGGCTCATTCTCTGTCGGCAATATGGTCAGCCATATTACCAGTGATTCACAGAAGAAAACAGATGTGTCAGTAACAGACTCCGTATTGTAACACACTTTCTCAAATTCCAGGTTTTCATTATAGTGGAAACAGAGACCTCATTCAAGCAACATCTTCCACTATACCTGTATCTACTCTACAGTGTCTGTCCAGGGCAGACCGTTCCTCTATTGCCAATTTCCTTTGAACGCAGTACAGTGTACTCAGACAGTGTTCTGAAAAGTTCTGAAAGGAATGCTTCGTGGAGATTTCTCGCGCAAGTAAGATGGCAGACAAAATAGCTGCGCCTATCTACAGATCAAAGCTTCCCTAACAACGTAAAGTTTGACAGTATAAAATAACCTTTTAGGGGCCTACACATCATAAAGAATAAACAGAAGCAACTTAATATATCATAAATATAATGTATACAACTAAGTTGTCTAGAAAATGAGTTGCCATTAATAAATGGCTCAAATACTCTCTGCACCTTTTTGCGTTACGACTTTCGGCAGCCATTTTGTTTCCTATATGTGCGCTCTGCAACACCTCGCTAGTGTACAGCCCGCACACTGTGCGAGAACGTTGTAACACGTTCCTTTGACAAAAGTGTATGTCCGGCGGTACTCCAGACAGTGTGATGAGCTCAAAGGAACGCCTCATATGTGTTACGGATTTGTTGTCATGGCTCGGTTCGGTTCGGTTAAAAAGAAACAGACCAAACTGGTTGCTGTCTATGACAGTTTATTGCTTCAGACAGAGATTGGTTGCTTGTGTAACGAATGTCATTCTGAACAAGTATTAGATCACATGATCAAGAGCTGGATAATGGTGAAAGTCACGCAGTCGCTGTGGTTAAGTTGGTGCCGTATGTAATGTATGTGTTACCTGTGCTAGATGTAACACAAAATACAAAAGCTTCTTCGGAAATATGGCTCTGAGTTTGACAGATATCATGCATCTCATCTGTATATACCTTTAGTCTCCTCCTACTTTTAGTCTTCTTGCCATATGATCCCCATGGAGTTGAGGATGTTCAAATGAGTGCACTGATCAATAATAATGTAATGCGTTGAGAATACTTTAACCCTCTCCATGCTGGAGATGACCATGGATGCCCTAAAGAGCAGTGCCTGTGTCTAATCCAGCAGAGAGAGGGTTAATAGATGCTTTGAGGATACTTTCTGGAGGGTGGACAATAGATGACATTAACAATATATGACATTAACAGTAAATCGACAGTAGATGATGATTGATGTCAATAGATAACAATAACAATAGATGACAGTAGATGACAATAACAATAGATGACATTAACAGTAGATTGACAATAGATGACAATATATGACAGTAGATTACAATAGATGACAGTAGATGATGATTGATGTCAATAGATAACAATAACAATAGATGACAGTAGATGACAATAACAATAGATGACAT
>JAUTBX010162505.1:0-11761 GCA_032361465.1 Lepetodrilus tevnianus
ATGGTGCCTGTGATGGCAAGGCGTAACATGGAGACAAGCGAAGCTCGGAATTGGTACCCTTGCCTGGGGGAGATGCTACTACTACTACTACTACTACTGCTACTACTGCTACTACTACTGCTAATAATAATAATGATGATGATGATGAAGATTACGGATGTATATTACTAATCACAAATGTAACCGATTCCTATTCTGATATGCCTACAATTATGTCATCAAATAATCAATATAGAACGAAAATTAAACGTATATACCTTTCGTACTGTATTACTATAGGCATTCAATATATACTATATATCCATAAATCGGACATGCACTCGACCTCTGACATATCTAATTCACAAGGTTTCCTGTTTCTTATAGATATAATATAATCTAGATCTAGAGCAAGCTGGTTCGCACGGACTGTCATGACATAGGAAGTCACGTGACTGACCAGACTATTTTGGCACTGTGTACCACGAGGCCAGCCAATATACAGACTCGGTTGATGACTTGAGATATGTCGCTACTGGTGGTATATTAAATTAATGCAAACAGAATCAATACAGCTGTGTTCTGGGCCGTGTTTCACGAAAGTATCGTACCGGAAGTCCGGGCTTAAATCGAGGTATACGTCACTTCCTGCTATAATTAGAGCAGGTGACACGGACTGGTTTCGTCCTGGAATACAGTACGACCGTTTCGTGAAACGCGGGCCAGTCTGGTCTATGTTGGTTCGTCGGCTGTTGTACTGTATGACTGTCTAGTGTATATAAAAAAAACACAGTATAGAACTGCATTGTATCATGCAGTGCAAATATGTGTAGACCATATGCATGTGCCCCTTTGTTGTGTGTGTGTGTGTGTGTGTGCGTGCGTGTGTGTATGTATGTGTGTGTGTGTGTGTGCGTGCGTGTGTGTGTGTGTGTGTGTGTGTGTGTGTGCGTGCGCGCGCGCGTGTGGTATGTGTGAATGTATAGCCTACTATGCGTCTGTCTGTCTGTCTGACTGTCTGTCTGTATGTGTGTGTGTGCGTGCAACTGTGTGAGTCGGCATGTATGCGCGCATATGTGTGCATATATACCTGTTATATGTCATAAGTAATGTGCAGACATGTTATAAATATTTACATTTAATAAATAAGTATGTCTATGTTTTAGAACAAGTGCAATATCATATAAATGTGTATACTCTTATTTGATATGCATGATTAGCATAGTTTGTATCTTGCAAAGCAATGTAAAAATAATGGTAATATTTGCTGCCCCCTTGTTTGTTTGTTTTTGTTTTTATTTTGCCTACGAAGGAGGCTTCGAAGATAGTTGTAGAGATATATTGAATAGTGTTCCACATTAAAAGGAATTCTGAAAGATAACACACTATTATCTTATCATACACCGGTATAGGTATTAATGGTGGGATGGGCGTGTGAACAATACTTACCGGCGAATCTGTTGTACGGGTATTTCATTAAAAGGTGTCATTTTACTGATAATCCAAATCCATTGTATTATTTAAAAGTAAATCAAGCCTGTGGCCCATTGTATTATACACGGGTCGTATTCATAACAGGGTTTAAGTCAGTTTTTGAAGACCAAATATACAGCAAAAACTGACTTAAACCCTTTTATGAATACCTGAGGCCGTATTCACGAAAGGGTTTAAGTCAGTTTTTGATGACCAAATATATAGCAAAACCGGACTTAAACCCTTTCGTTAATACGGGCCCTGCTCTATATAATTGGCCCTATTTACTTCACTGTGCATATTTGTAGCATATTGCAACCATGTTGTATTTATGTTTGTATATAGAAAAAAATCACGTGCATGTATGGGTAATCAAAATGACACGAGGTTGGGTGCAATACACGAATGGTGCCAACAAGTACAGGAGGCCTTTAATACTCGCGAAAGTCAATTAACTTTGACCAGCGTCTCCTTGCACGAAGCTCTCCACTAAAAGACTATAGCGCTCTCTTGCCTTTGCCGATAGCTAATACACTGCAAAGAGGGCGCTACATGGTCTCTTAGCAGAGAACTTCGGAGAGCTTTGTGAAAGGATACCCAGGGTATCGTTTCTCGAAGCTCTCTATGTCCACCATGAGACCATATCGCTCTCGTAAGTGCACACTCCCCTCTATCTATCTCGTGGTATATAAGAGAGCTTTGTGAAAGGATACCCAGGGTATCGTTTCTCGAAGCTCTCTATGTCCACTATGAGATCCATATCGCTCTCGTAAGTGCACAATCCCCATGTTAGACATCACTAGGAGTTCTTGTGGTCTCGTGGTAGAGAAGAGAGCTTCGAGAAAACATACCCACGTTTGCTTTGGAACACACTTAAAGCACGTGGTCGCTGTATCAGCTGTTTATGAACAGCACCTACGCGCATGGTTGTAGGCCCTATACTTGCGTCGGTTGGCATCGCCATTGTGCCCTTGCCAACGGGGCCTTCCCCAAGTAAAGCACACACTTAGTTATACATGTTCATGTGCTTTTAGGACATCTGAAGCAATAATAGACACTATACCAGCTGTATACAGCAATAGAAACGATAAGCAAGCATTTCCTGGTCACGTGACAACAGCGTCAGCTGCAATTTCAGGAAGGTTCATTTTTCAGAATAGGGAAGCCAGGATTGCGATCAGCTGTTTGCCAAGTGAACAAAGCGGGGATACGAGTGGTTAAACTCGCGTCTAGTTCTAAACTGGCAATATATAAGACGAAAGAACCCATAGATTGGTTAGTTAATAGTCTGATCTTGGACCGTATCATAAAGTGAACATAAATTAATGATTCTTTGCAACCACATTCGTGCGATCGGCCGTCGAGTCTTTGTACGACTATAGCGACTCGCATACTCATCATATAGCTATACCATCGCCTGGTCAGCTGGAATCTCCGACAGAACCGATATCCTGCAACGATTCTAGACTAAAGACAAGGTAAGACTTTCATTATATCTATATTTTTCATGCAGGAAACTGCACGCTTTGTGTATTCGTTTCAAAGATATGACAGTGTTAAGCAGTGAAGCCTTGTACATGAGACACAGTATAGTATGACTATATGACTAGAGTCGAGAAGCGATCGATGGATTCAGCCAGCAGTTCTTACAGGCTAAATCTCGCACGAACTGGACGAAACCAGATTTCTCTCCCTTCGTGATGTCAGAGTGTAATTTTATTGAATAAAGAAACTATTTAAAGGGACAAATGATATATGTTGATAATAATGTAATTTACAAGTTTTTATATTTTCGAAAATATTAAAGCATTATAATGACTTATTTTTACAATTTCTTGGTGTGGCTGTTTAAGATTACTCATCATGTTTACAGTTTCTCATAGTTTTACATTAATAAGCATAATAACTTTACATTGTCATCTATATGTTTCTAATATTTCTAATAATTATTCATCTGCATAAGTAATACTGAGCTGTATTTTCATGTAGATCTACTATATTCAAATATAGTATCGATTTAGTTTGTTTTAGTATGCTTTGCATGTTCAGTTATAAAAATTCTCAAAACCTGGCTAAACGTGTACGTTGATATAGTAGCTGTTAAACCTGTATGAATAAAATAAAAGGACAATATTTAGATATTAAAATATCGATCACATACAAAGAAAATAGTTATACACACATGCACACTATATATAGTACATTGTATATATAGGAACACGATACTCATTACTTATTCGCTCTCTCTCTCTTTCTTTCTCTCTCTCTCTCTCTCTCTCTCTGTCTCTCTCTCTCTCTCTCTCTCTCTTTATGTTTGTATGTTCATATGTGTGGGAGTAAGATGGAGAATTGAAGAAGGAAGAAGATGTATGATGCAATGTCCATGCAAATGTACCCATTCTCCGAATAGTTTTGAGACAGAATGTCTTCTGAAGTATTTGGGTTAATTATTTTTCGTTTAGCATGTCGACATCGATTTGACAGTTCCAAAACCTTCAAAATGATTCTATTTCAAAACCGATCAGTTAACATGCTTCCAGCGACATAAAATAGTGTTGATGACATGAGTCATGCATATATTCGTACTTAGGCCCCAAATAACGTTTTTGGGGGGCGTCGCCTTGACAAGATGACGTTTTATCTATGTCATATTTAAATACATGCATGCGGATTGACAGTTGATGAGCTTTATAATACATGTTGTTCAACATAAAACCTTTCTTTTGGAATATGAGATTGACATTTATAGTGCCTGACCTATTACCATGCATCTTCTCAATACAACGACCCGTTCGAATAGCACGTTGCCATGACATTCCAGTAATCGATCAGCTGGGGATCGTGACTGGTACGTAGGTGGCTGGGGATGGTGCAGATGGAGAGAGAGAGAGAGAGAGAGAGAGAGAGAGATAGAAAAAGAGAGCGGGAGAGAGATAGAGAGGGAGGGAGAGAAGAGAGATGGAACATTTTATTCATATTTAACCCGACATTAAATAATAAATACTAATATATTATTCTTTAGATGTGTGTGATACTCCGATGACGTTTAAATACCAATTAATATTAACAGTAAATACTAATTATCTATCGTTTAAATGAATCTCTGATCCTAGTAGCAACGAACGAGGTGTGATAGTCCGGGTTTCTCCGGCCGTTTCCGGACCATGTCTACATAGTACATATTATATGTTTTTCGTCGTGGGAAATGCTAGACAATTATTGTGCAAAACTATATATTCATTCATATATACGTATTGAATAATAGCAGACTAATCCCCAGGGAGGAACTGTATATACAATGTGATGACGTAGGTTGTGATTGGCAATGGCTGGCAATGTGTAGTGTGATTCACAGTTTCGTTGTATTGTCATTGTCAAGCATTCCTCCAATGCAATTGGAATAGTATAGGTCGATAGCACTTAATATTCAATTTCAATTTCAATTTCATGTATTCACTCAAACCACCCACGGTGTTACAAGAGCATGTCCGTTAGTAGCATAGTCATAGCAATTGCCAAATAATATACGTTATCAATGATAAATACAAAATTACATGTTTATATTAGTACATGTGAGTTCTTTGTCGAAATTACGTTTATATAATGTTAATTTAGAAATTCAGTAACATGTAATTCTGCCAAATGGCTAAATACAATATTATACACTATCATTTTAATCAGATACGAAACTGACGCTTCGATGTGAAGACTGTCTCTGCTTCCTTTCCAAAAGAAATATCAAAATGTTTAAGAAGGAAACGAGATCTGATTTTAAGATGTCAAAATGTTTAAGGAAGGAAACGAGGTTTGATTTTAATTAGATTGTTCTCAATATATAACATAGTATTAATGAATTATATAATTCCGCATTATGTGTAAACACCGAATAACAATAGGAAAATGATACTACGTGATCGAACGCCTATATATAATAAAAGAATAGTACGCCTATATCTTAGCATCTCCCCCATGCAAGGGTACCAATTCCGAGCTTCGCTTGCCTCCATGTTACGTAGGACTCGGAGTTAGGTCACGTGGGCTAAGCAAGATGATATCTTATCAATCAATCAATTTTATTTCCTCTAAACCACCCACGGTGGTACACGAGATACATAATATATATCAAAACTTAGAAGCGCATTAACCTACTTAACTACTGAGACTAAGTGTAGACATTGACAATGTGTTGTAGAGGATGGTGTCATCAACATCGACATCTTTATATTTATGTATGCATAGTATTACATACTAGTTAGTCTGTGTCACAGTTTGTTCTCAATAGTGCACATACTATCATATGGTTGACCTATATAGTGATCTAGCACAGTTTTACCTGAAAATAAATACAAAGGTATTTCATACAACTAGCTACTTATTCCACATGTCTGACTAGTTATCATTATTTTAATATTTATATTTACTATTTATTAATTATCTCGACGTTGGCATATTTGTTCCAGTGGTCATGAAGGGTTACTTTGACCGTTTTCAATTCATAAATTTATCTCCCCTGGTCATGAAACCAGAGGAAATGTGAGACTATACGGTATTTTATTCGGGTTATACAGGAAGTTTATCCTGTAACGTGATTTTACCTATCCTAAAGCGGTAAAAATATATTTGGAGGTACAAAAGCAATTACTAGTATATGTATGCTAAGAGCGTTTTGCATTTTTAACTCCAATTCAGTCCAAAACCACAACTTAATCTGTGATATTATGCCTGTTGAATGCTCGATAGAAACCCATATAATACTATTATCATGCAATATATAACATGGCTTTTCCATTGGCATGCATGTAAGCATGTTACGATTTGCAATTAGCAGTGTATATGCCACCTGTGTATGGTATACGTGAGTAAACACACGCGAAACCAATAGACATAGATCGTATCCTGAATTGCAAATCCAATTTGTTACGTCATGAACTCACATTAATATTAAAGGCATAATATCACAGTTGATAGACCTGGATAATAGACAAACGAATTTCGATCTGAGACTAATTACCCTTGATGTATCCACCCAAAGGTTGTTATTTACTGCTGTATTTAGTTACATTGGTTATTTATCTACCAAACAGCCGTGGAAAGGTTTTTAGAAGTGCATGATTGTATGTATGTCAAGTGAATGTATTTTGCAGTTGTAGCTAAGAACTAGTCCAAAACAACCATAACTGTATGTGATATTATGCCTTTAATCAAATAAAACAATTCCGAAGTAGAATGTAATTGTTCTGCCTATTTTCCCTTGAAGAACGTCGATGTTGCTTCCATAATTTCTGAATAGATACAGATTACGATCGGGTGGTAGAGCATATCCGTAGCGCTGAATGTTGCAATAAACCTGCTAGCACCGGCTGGTACAGAAAGACCAACCGGCTGGTACTGACAGACCAATGCTATATATACACAGACCAATGATAGTACGTGCCACGGGAACATATCGCAAACAACGTTGCCGCGCTCACGGGACGGGATTTGAACCCAGGACCTTTGGCTCCCAAGTCCAATCGTTCTACCACTGCGCTATTGCTTTTCCCATTAAAAAATTATAGCACTATTGTAAATGAGAATCGTCGTCATGCCAGGATATAGTAGTCGTAATGACTAATCATGTCATGTAATACCTACACCTCCGGAATGCGATACTCTCGTGTAAGGTATAGCAAGCATACAATCCCTGAGGTGAATATAAAAGCACTGTTGCAGTCCAAAGATTATCGCAAATCTGTGTGACATATATACCACACGTACTTATCTGCCAAATTGCATATTTGACCGCTACTATTATTAATATCTACGTTGTCCGAATCTATATTCGTAGTGCCGTTGACCTAAAACCTTTGACCTAAGAACAAAGCATGCAAAGCGGAAAACGTGAGAAATCATCAACTGGCAAAGGTCGAGTTCATTATTCATTAGGGATGTTGTTTCTTGCGTTATGATTGGATGTTATTTATGGCACGGCTGCCAGGAAGCCATGTGCTCTGTGTTTACAAACTGATCACACGAAGGAAGGCACGTTAGGATTTCGCACTGAATCGAAACCAACGTGTAAATGTCTGTCGGCATAATATACCGTATTACTAGTACTATTAATAGTTTGAAATAAATATTTTAAACACGTAGACATATGCTTTTACCAAAATAAAACGTTTTCGATTAAAGAAATAATAATTCGCCTGTATCTACAAAAAAAGAAACATGTTGAAATTTACACTACATTTTCACGTCCAGTTACAGTATTTAACTTATTTCTACGTGTATTTGTTGTATAAAGGTATTTTTCATTATGAGGTGTGTTGTGTTTTTTTTTCAATTTAGTAAATAAGTCAGTTGAAACATTTTAGTAAATAATTCTCAATTATAACTTCAACCTTTTCCACTAATGTGATTACCATATAGTTAATATATTCGTACATAGTATTCCTTTGAAAACAAAACGTAATTAATTTTCCATTATATTATTTCAGGTAAACGAATATGGTTGCCGAGCAACCGCGTGAGGGTCACGACCCTGTCACCGCCAGACAGCAGATGGATCCTTCCGCCGTGACAGACAATAACCAAACGGTTGGCTTTATTTCTGAAATCACTACTGCTGGACAGTCCTTCCTCGATTCATACGCCAACAATGTAGACCCAATCCCATCCGCAAACTTCCAGAATCAGGCCATAGCCACGATAGCATGTCAAGTTGGAGCCACCGACGATTCATCCCGAGAAATACCTCTCTGTGATATGAGCGATAATCTCCACGAAAAGTCGACGCCATACATTTCTTTCCAGTCGGCGGAAGAAGACACCGGGTGCGTCGGCTCCACCTACGTCGACCCTTACACTAGTGACTACACCGACACTGTTAGCAGCGACGGCAGCACAAAATTCTTGCTGCCTCCAAAGGTCAATATCGAGAATGTCCACGACCATCCAAATCTGAATAACCCTGCTGACGGACCAGAATCTCCTGAAAGTGAAGCTGTTGTGGCGGATATATCTGACTGCTACGAAGACAAAGGCTACACAAACACAGTCTCATCCAACACATCCAGTACCAAGCCGCTCCTGAACAAAACAGAAAGCATCTGGAGCTTCGTAAAAGAATTTGAGGTGCCTCCACCGGTGATAGGATTGATTGACCATCCTGGATTCATGTCATCTCAGAGAGACCTGTCCAGCAACTCCAATATCAGTTTTGCTTGCCAGAAAGCCCTGAAGTATCTCCAGGACGAGCGAGTCGCGAGTTCTCTCCTCCTGCCCGGAAGTATCAAGGACATCTCCCAGCTTCCTCCTGACAATGGCAAGGACTTTGATAACATTGATCACAACATCGTTCCCAGTGGCCGACACACGCGTAACCTCATCTCTTTGGGCGTCTGCAACCTCATGGTCTTCATTGCTTGCGGGTCCTTGAGGAACTTGCAGAGCAGCATCAACCACGAGGGCGGAGTCGGAGTTACCTCCCTTGCAGTCGGATGCATGGGCTTCGTCATTGGAAGCATCTTCAGTCCCTTCTTCGTCCAGAACTTCGACCCGTACCGATGCATCATCGCCTCTCTCCTTCCGCACGCTTTACAGGTCGCCGCCAACTTCTACCCAGCCATGTGGCTCATGGTCCCAACGTCTCTGATCCAAGGTCTCAGCGCAGCCATCTTGTGGAACGCCATGAGCACTTACGTCACCTTCTTGGCCAAAGGTTACTCAGAAAAACGCAAGCAGGTATACGAGCACGTACTCAGCCGATACTTTGGCATCTTCTGTTTGATGTACCAGATGCACATGATCTTTGGGAACCTCATAGCTTCTCTGGTTCTGACATACGCGAACAACATGGGCAACAGTATCTTCCCCAACGAAACATCAACAAATGACAGCACTAGTTACGACGCGCAAGAGGGACTCGACACAACCGGTTCATCATATTCTTCCATCAACGCCGGTTCTGTGATTTCCAACGCTACCTCCTCCGGTAATAGCTTCGGTGATACCCACATCGGTGACGTCTTCAACTCTTCCCAATTGTCCTTCTGCGGTGCCAACTACTGTCATCATTACACAATCCGGAACTCGGCTAGTGATGTCAGTAACTTCGCAAGATACCTGCTGTTTGGGATCTACATTGGATGCATTTTCGTGGCGCTAGTCATCTGTCTATTTCTGCTGGAACCTCTCAACAAGAATCTCTTCTCCTCTACCGTCCTCACTTGTGGCATGGTCAAGACACAAGTTATCTCCCTTGGGAAGTTCGTCTTCCACCGGAAGTTCCTCCTGCTATGTCCTATCCTGCTGTTCAGTTCCATGGAACAAGGCTTCGCAACGGCTGAAATTACTAAGGTAGGTGTTCTGGAGTGTGCAGAAGCCAATCGTGTGGTGTCGCGGGTTGCTAGTGTTGGGTAACGTTGGTAAACGGAATCATAGTTGCGTTAATGGTCAAGTTTAAGAACAGAACAGTCTTGCCACGAAAATAATCAACCAATGGTCAACTTGAACAACAGTAATGTCACAACTATATATTCAACCATGTTCCACTATTTTTTGCCATTAATGCAATTACGAAAATAACATGCTAAATGGGAAAACTTTCTGAAAATCCGTTGAATCTACAAATATTATTTTTAATTTCACCATTCATAGAGTGTGCTGAATATCGCAATTTCAGCTTTTATGCATATTAATTGCCTTCATCATCTATTTGATATTTACAGTTGTGTGGCGTTTGTTTCAGGCTTTTGTTACATGTCCAATCGGCGTGCACATGGTGGGCTATACCATGATCTGCATGGGGGTGTCGGCTTGCGCCAGTTCCTACCTCAGCGGCTGGTTAAACAAGCTCATGGGAAGATCTCTTCTGTTCGGCCTAGGTTTGTAACCTTCTCTATATCTGTACCATGTCCACGTTGTAACGTGTCATGTCTGTCCGCTTGGAATTGATTTTAATGATAATTCATGCATTCTATTTATACGATTATGCAGCTATGTATTTAATTATGCGCTTTATTTTAATGATAATTCATGCATTCTATATGTATATGTTTTATATTATTATGCAGCTATGTTGTTTAATTAAGCGCATTATTTAATCAATGAATTTAATATGTTAAAATAATTACATTAAAGGCATAAAGTCGCAGAAATAGATGAGCTGTTTGACTAAAATTCGAGATGTATATATTAAATGCAATGTACATTCATGTATATATTTTCAGACATTTTCAGACACAAATTCGTCTGTGGATTAAGCAAATCATCATCTAACTGTGATTTTATGCGTTTAATGTAGAGTTTTATATTTGTAAAATAAATCTATCCAACTAATAATTTCCATTCCAAACTGTTTGTGTCAGAGAGGAGGGTCAAACGTTCTAACAACCTGGAGATAAAATATAGTTTGAATGTCAGACAGCGTACAGACTTGTATGTATACAAAATAACTGCAACGCATTATGGTTATGTACTCGTGGTTATGATACAGGGGGTTTGCATCTCAATACTCTACATGTATACCATGGGAGTATCTAGACGGGTTTCAGAGATTGTTAGCACGATATCCACCACCTTCATTTCTCAGTCATGTGGACTTAATATTAAGACGGTTTTTCATACTAGTGTTGGCTTAAGTGGGGCAATGAAAATTCAAGCGGAGTTATGCTAGATTATTATCGCATATTTATTACGAAGGGTGGATTAATTATTATGTAGTAGTGGGATTTAGGTTAAGTATTCTATAACGAGTGACACACATTTAGATCAAGTTCATTGCCATGGGTATTCTGGACGTATGGGTATAATGTCGTTTGTCGTATAATTTCGTTTGGTGGGTCATTCACATTAAGGATTAGTAAGATATTTAGGAAATGTAGGTCGTTGATGAAAAGAGCATATAAAATGGCTTCCAGACTACAGTGAACGAGACGCTTAGAAAAACCACATGTCTCGAGACCTTTACTTGTGCTTTTGAAACCAATTTGGTTAAGTCAACTACGGGTATGTACACTACATATAATTAATACAACACAAGTTGCTATTATTATCATAGAGAGAACCTTGTCGCGTTGATTATACATAGACAGAACATTGTCAAAATCAGTATAGAACATTGTCAAGACCATTATACGTAGACTAAAACATTGTCGAAACCATTATACATAGAACATTATCGAGTTAGACAGAACATTGTCGAGAACATTATACATAGACAGAACATTGTCGATATCATTATACATAGACAGATAGACAGAACATTGTCGATATCATTATACATAGACAGATAGACAGAACATTGTCGATATCATTATACATAGACAGA
>JAUTBX010162616.1:0-16566 GCA_032361465.1 Lepetodrilus tevnianus
GGTGTTTGACCCGTTTATGTTCCCGGATATTGAATGAATCTCGGGCTATCTCGTGTCAACTTACGGTCCCTATTGAGCATGCAATAAAACTATAAAATGATTTCGTAACCTTGGGGCAAGACGGAAATTTGCATATCATGGCGAGTTGCCACATATCGGTATACTGGCATGGTCAACTTGACTTCATTAAATTGTATAATAAAACTCAATAATAAATATCTATCCTAGTTTTCACAAGGATTTGACATCTAACCAATTTATCAGAGTTGGAGGTGATTTTGTCAAATGGCAAACTACAGGTGTTCATTTTCAATCTGATTTAGCATTGCTAATCTGGATATGTTTCCAAAAACAGAAGCCGTCGTAGCCAGCGGCATTAGAAGTTTAAAATGTGCATTTACCGTTTTAGAAAGTATGTAAAACTATCGTAGATCATTTGTTATAATAAAGCTTCCGGGGAAATACAATAGCAATACATGTAACAATAGACAGTGTAGATACCTTCCTTGAAGATATTACATTAAGTAATTTATTACAATTTTGAAACCTTTTGTCATGTTAGTTATTTATAGTTTAGTTATACATGTACCACTAATACGCGTGTGCATGAACTCATTGTATTGCTAAAATAAAATAATATGCCAGTGTAATATACCTGAAGCTAATTTAACCTCCTCACTGCCGCAGGCATATATATATGCCCCAAACATATGCAACATGAAATAATTTAGCAGGGAGAAGGTTAATACTTGTAATTTTAAGTTTGTCTTAAATTATGGAAACCAAACCAAATGTATACACCAATATACTAAATCAGCATAATGGTATTTATTACAATATAATTGTATATATTATAATAGGACTGCTTTTCACATTATTTCATATGCAAAGTAGCAGTAACTTGAATAAATTGATGGTCATGATGTTCATGAAGTGTTTGGATGTCCATGACATGTTTTGATGACCATAACATGTTTGGATGTCCATATAGCGTACACTATTTCGATGTCCATGAAGTAGTTTAATGTTCGTAAAGTGTCAACATATGTCCAGTGTGTTGATGTCCATAAGGATGTTCATGAAGTGTTTATTGTCCATAAAGTGTTTGAATGGTCATGACGTATAAACATGTCCATAAAGTTCCTCGATGTCCATACATGTCCACGAAGAGTGTCAATGAATGTATTTATTTTAAAACTCTATACTACATAATGATATGTTAGACTATTGCCTTGGTATTGATACCCCATCAAAGCAGCTCACCAGTTGACAGTACCATTGAGCAAAACATCACAAAAACCAAAGACGTTAGTCTACATGTATATTTATTTTTCAATTTTATTGTACGCATCCCGCAAGGAACGGAAAGCGCGTTGCGGACAGACAACAGAAAACACTTGTCACAGATAGTGTACGTCGGTAGCTGTAAGCCGTACACACAAGGGTTTGCTCGCCGTACACTCGTCGCGTACTGGCAATAAATAGAAACAGATCCAATAGTCTTTGTCCTACTGGAGGGGTCATGTACAGTCATATTCATAATTCTGAGTTTTGTTGCATAAAGCTGGATTTGATTACATTCTTATATATAAAAAAAACCATTCATAATATTCACTTTCAGAAACAACATATTTTAACAAAAACTGATAACACTATTTGTCGGTGTTTTAAAGTAATACCGCTCTACGTAAAATACAGAACATTTCGGGGCCATTCAGTTGTCCTGTTATTTGTTTGATGAGGTAAATATCTGTATCTGACAGACGGTACAGGGACAGGACATGCGCAATCCATAACGAACCTCAACTTAACCACTAAGACAGGTTAAGTTAAATAAAATTAAACATTTAAAATATATTTTATAAATTATATATGTACAATATCCTGCCGCACTGCATTTGAAGTCCTTCGCGGCGCTCACAGCGCGGGGGTGGGGTTAGTTGATAAGGGTGTGTGATGCCCCCTTTCTCTCCCTCCCTCCCCCCTCTTTTTCAGTTCTACAGCACTCCGTGTACGACCTCAGGTAGTGGTCGATTAAAGTTTATATTGACATGCTCCATGTTACCGGACAACGGTCAGTCAGTCTTCTGTTCTCACGCTTTATCCATGACTAGCTAGTGGTTCTCAGGTTGTTCCTCCTCGCCGACTCTCGCACGTGGCTGAGGTAGTGCGCATGCGCGCGCAACCCACGTGCATCCGCTCCAGGTTCGCGCGTACATGTTCTGCAGCAGAGCTTAGCAACCACCGTCGGGGTGGATGCCGCGGCGATGGTGCAGCGCACGCCACACAGAGGGAATAGCGAGCTAGGTCGGCCAACACTCGTAATCCTAACGGCAGGCACAAGAGTTTGCATAGTGTTGTTCACCGGAGGTCCTCTCCTCCAGACATCAGCGTGCTGCTATCGGCACCCACACGCTTCCACCACCATGTCCTGATAGTTCTTGAGCACAACCTTACCCCACTCGTCCAGGTACAACATAGATATGGCGGTCAGCTCGGTCGGAACACAGCACGCCTTGGGCACGGCGCTTGGATTGACCGAGTTCACTAGCGTCTGAACTATTGCATGGTTTGTGGAGTTGAGGTGTTGGTTCAACGGGAACGGGCAGTCCCCGTGACAGTAGTAGGCGTTGTAGCCAGATGGAGCCACGATCCAGTCGTTCCAGCCCACGTCGTTAAAGTCCACATACAGCGCATGTCTGCGACACTGGTTCTTCCGCTTCCGCTGTCGCCTTTTCTTCTTCTTCTTTCGGGTCTTCTTCTTCCGGCGCCCTGAACTCCTGCGCGTGCGCGAGTTAGGTCCACGACCATCGTCCGTATACGCCACCAGCAGCGGTCTCTGCGACTGCCAGTGACTTTCCGACAACGACGCTGAGCGGCGTAAACGCACGTGCGAGTCTGTGCTCAGGCGCGGATTGTTCGTAATAAGACGAATCTCCAGGCCGTGGTTTAACCGGGGCCGCTTCTTCCATTTTAATACTGCAGAATGAACGTCAAAGGACTCCCACGATGAGTTTCTAAAATCCACAACCTTGGTGTCAATAAGTCTAGATATACACTCACGCCCCTCGCCCTGGGGCTGCATTATCTCATGCACCTCCACGCGGTGTCTCTGCGAGCTCGGGTGCTCGCTGTCGGCATCTGTGCCGTCCAGTAAACTATACACATCCTTGAATAGTCGAAGTTCTGCAGCTGCTAAAGCCTCGGCGTCAGGGATATTCGACACGTTGAACCAGATTCGACTGCAAGTCCTCTTATCACATTCAGAATCGGTGCCATGCACATCTGAAACAAGAAAAAAGTCGTTCTTTAATCATATGAAGTCATGAATCAAAACATGGCAATGACAGTGTACAGTGATGGATAAACCAAGGGCAATTGAGCCTTGGAATCTAATGTATGATATAGTTTACTTTTAAACTTCGATGGTAACTAAGTAGTCAGTTAGGTTGTACGATCATGGGTAATCTTGGAATCTAATATACGAAATGGTGTTCTTTTAAACGTTCAGGGTACTAAGAGTAAATAGCCAATGATTGTGTATGATCATGGATAACCTAAAGCTATATTGAGTTTGAAGTCACGAATAATCGAATATAACATACGAACTAGTTTTCTTTTAAACTTTCAAGGTACTAAGTAGTCAATGTTGAAGGGAATGTTTTTTAAAGGCTGGGCATGATGTCGATGAGAATGCGGTGTTGTTGTTTTTTAAAGTGAGTGATTATGGAGTTTAACGTCGCTGCGGGAATCGTTTTAAAAAGAAGAAAGAAAAGGGTCCATCAAAAAACAAATGAAGACAGTTTTCCAGACATTTTGGCAGGAAGCGTGAGAGAGCCTGGGCAATCAGGTGCGTGCTGAGACACGTAACTAGACATCAGGTTGAAAGGAATTATATTTTAAACATGTTTAAATCCATTCTTACGCTTTAGTACACCCAGCTCATGTACACAATGCAAAAAGCTTGCCAGGGAACGTCCGGCATTCTATTGAAACAAGGTGTGAAAAAAACTGCACGCGGACTGTTCAAAGAAGTTCATTCGACCACTGCTTACCTCACGACGTGCATTCCAATGACTCAATACCCAATCGTTACGCCATAAGTAAACATGACGTCACTTCCGGCCACCATGGCGGACGTATATGGGGATGGCAGTATGTATGAGTAACTACATCAAAGCGCATGTGGCATCCACTCGCATTCTTGTTCAGCTAGACGTTTGTGTAAGTTCATGTGATAAAATGCCAATGTTATTTTTACATTTGCTCCAGAACAAGCAAGCTACTATGCTAAACCAACATTCATCTGCCGGTCAAGGCACGATACGAATGTCCACATTTCTGCTTTAGAGAATTCTTCTGACGGATACGCAAATATTTGCGGTAATCTGTCCCTTGGTAAGTTTATAGAATTCTGCTTGGGAACAGATACATTGATGTCTGATGGATCTTCCAAGAAGCTGCAAGATCCGTTATTAACGTTGATGCATTTTCAAAAGCTTAAAGTCTCAACTGTATATACTTTCTAAAAATGACACTGCACCACAATGTCCTTGGATATTCTGTTGGCATATCAGAACCTCAGAGTGTTGTATTCATATATGCACCCGTAAAGATCAGAGTGTCACGTCCGTATATGTGTGCATCTACCAAGAAAAGGGTGTCAGATCCATACATATGCTGTATGCATCCGCAAACCACAAGGAGTCGGATCTAGGTACCACTAATATCAGGGTTTTCAGATCCTTACATATCCTGCATACATCGGCGTAGTTCAGGATGGAAATTGAAAGAACATCATACAGTCTTGCTAAGAGAGGTTGTTACACTTAACATACATATCCCTGGATTAGATCAGTGACGTTGATGCTAGGTAAGAATTGCATCAGGTATCTTATTCGTATAACTGAAGCAGACACCCAAAAATTAAGATTGAACGGAAGCGAATCTACAACCGATCGCAGGTCAAATTGAAAGTGTTAAAAGAAACACCTTCGTCTTAGACGATGCCATAGATTAATGGCCACGCCAGCGCCACCTTCATGAAAGGGGAAGTAATTCATTAAGGATGTGACACAGCAGATGCAGCAGACTGTCAGGTTAGATGCAGAAATTGTCCGCAGACTTAAGCGATGACCGTTTGTATTGTAATGTGCGACCTCCACATAATGCGAACACCACAGGGTTTAAGGAGAACACAGAGTCATTACTCTTAGCCGCCTTCTCTTATTAAAATGTTCTGATGTTCAAACAGCCGCATCATCACTGCCTGCATGAGCGCGAGCTAAACTAACATTAGACGTGCAACTGCACAGGCTCCTAATTCTTTTTTCTTCTTTCACATTTTAATCGTAATAAAAAATAATTACGGATGGCGTCATTGCTTGTCTCATAATTGACGACTCCTGAAGGTTGGGATATGTTTGTTTCCGAGTAATTACATAACTGGACGCCTAACCCTGTACAACTCGGCCACGATCGAAACGGTCAACACTTTTGCTGTTCCTAAGATTCCAACAACTGCCCCCAAGCAGACAATGCAAACCTTGGTGTCTCCATGACCTTTTTCACCCACTGACCTCTGAAGACATACTTGCCCTCTGGCGCGGGAAGGCAACAAGCAGATGGACTGGGTTCCTTCTGGAAGGCATTGAGAAGAGACCAGCGCTTGCGCAGCTGTTCAGGACGTTTGTTCAAGACGTCAAATGCTGGGAGACTGTATCAGTGAGAGAAGCAAACAACCAAATGTGTGGAACTCTCCTTGGCGGGAAGAACGCTGTGGATGAGCGGTGTCTGAACGGCCATCGAGTCACACGCCTTATGAAAAGCTCTATACCTACATCCGCCTACAGGTAAAGCTGAAGGCTTTCCTCAAGGCTCTGGGCATTTTCACTTTTTTCAATGCAGAAAACCACTTCAGTCCACAAAAGGGACCTCAATACTCAATAATTCCGTTTACCAACCTACGTTATTGTCACTACCTATGTCATAATGTATTTGTGTCTAAGCAAGGTTTTTTTAAAGCAATAACATTATTCCGGTAGTGATGTATATTATTTCGTATAACTATTAGACAATATTCTATTCTTATTGATTTAAAAAACTATTGTGGACAGTTAAATTTAAAATGGACTGAAGACTATTGCTGTTACGTTCCTCGGGGTATGAAAATAAAAACAAATGTGAAAACGTTTAGATGAAACCGCGAATATAAGTGCATAACCCATTAACAATATGATGAACAGTTAATATGTGCATACGCCATTGTAACATAGTTGATGCCCTTTGTTGGTGGCCCTCTGGTAAGCCTCTAAACGTGTACGATTGTAAAGTAATACACGGTTTTTCCATGTTGACAAGATGATGAAATGTCTGTCAGAGTTTGCGCACTCGGGGCACCTCGTAATGTGATAGAAGAAAGGCATCAATCGATCCCACGCAGCAGCAAATACGTCGGATCGATGAAAGAAAAACGATGACTTATTAATGCTGTGTTTATATCTAGAACAATTAAACTTGATGACAGGGGAACGAGTCTATTGGGACGAGTAAACCTGGGGTAGGGTTACGATGTCTCTCCAGAGTATGTTATAGATAGGTCTAACCGTTGCTTTAAGCTGGTCCAGTTCACACTGAACTGATGCCAATGCTCAATACGCTATGAACGTATACTATGTTGTCTAATCAACGCATACCCTGATGTACTAGGAATACGTATTGATATATTCCCGACGCATACTTTCATATACTACTAACGCATACTCTGAACATGTGCTCCACTGGAATACTCTGGCATATATACTCCCTGGTGCATAGTATGCCATGCAACACAAATTATTAATAATATGCTACCTTATGTACTACCATCGCATACTCTGATATAATACCTACGCATACACGCTGATGTACATGTACTACCAAACCATCCTCTGAACTACTTCTAACGCATATTCCTACTGAACCAACGCTAAATCTAATATATTTCTAACGTATAGTCTCGGAGTATGGTTCATACCGTAAGATATTGTACTGGTGCATAGCCTAATGTGTTTACAGTGTCTGCTTTAAGGAACTCTCAAAGTTCCCACTCGTAATCTTGGAGTATGAGACATACCCTAAGGCACTGTCCATGTATACTGGTGCATAGTCTAAGATTCCGCCAAGGTATGCTTTGAGATACTCTCCAAGTTTCAACGCATAATCTTGAGGGAAAAACAATATGATATTCCTAAAGACCATTCTCGATGATACCATAACATAGGATATGAAAGATAAGTCCAGAAAGTACTGCAAATACATGTAATTCTGAAGACTATTCCAAGATATAATAAAGGTCCATATAGATCTACCATGTGATAAATAAGACAATGAACAAGACTAGTCCAAGATATAATAAAAGTCCATACGATGTGCTTAAGACGAAACAGTACTGCAAATATTACTGAACAACATTTCACGAGTTTAATATGACCAGACAGTACTGTCAAGTATGAACAATATCCTCAAAGTCTATACGATGTTAGAAACAAGATCACAATACTGTAAATATGCCATGAACATCTTTCCACGATGTTTTCAAAGAATCATACGTAATACATTAACACGACCAGACAATCTTATAAATATTCCTGAACAACCTTCCACGATTTTCTAAAGATATACGATTGATGAATAGGACCAGAAAGTACTGTAAATATTCCTGAACAACATTCCACTCCCGAGGTATTCTCAAATTTGTACGAGGTCAGAAATAAAACTAGACAGTGCTGTAAATATTCCGAAACACCATTCAGCGATGTTCTCAAAGAATGAGATGTAATACATATGACCAGACGTAGTGTAAATATGAACACTCCGCTCCAAGATATTCTCAAAGTCTATATACGATGTCCTAAATAAAACCAGACGGTCCAACAAATATTCCCAAACCCTTAATTCCTCAAACACTGGTTCTGGCCCTAGGTGTGCGCCGCTACACAGACTGGGTGCTGTATAGAGGTGTTTACACCACCCACCTGCTGCAACGAACAAGGGTTGACTTCTATCCAATAACTCTCAGGTGTGACACGCAAGGTAGGTAACTCTGAGGTGACATTAATCATCTGTACGAGACATCCTATAAAAACTGTCACGGGGGAACACATCAGCTCTGCATTGAATACAATTGTTCGTGACGAATACAGGTTAGATTGCAACTCTTACGCGAGTGGCAGTGAACTTGTTTTCATGGGATTTAGTCTGTCGTGTGGCCTACGTTAACATGACATGTATCTACGTTGGAAAGGCGATACTAAACTATAATTGTGTCTGTGATCAGTTCGCACACAATTATTACTCATGGCTAATTTCGCATTAAATTATCTTTTCATAATTATACTTTTATTTTAGGTTAGGGACCAAATAATAAACATTTATTTTGGTTTTCCTCTCTAAACATTTACATTGAATAGTAGTTAAAATTCACGAAAATAAATTGTTTACAAACATTAATTATCCCCAATTACGGATATGATATTAAGTATAGTGTGGTTCTGTTCACTTTAAATGCGTTTCTTGTTTTAACTAACAGTGTCGTCGTTATCATATAAATCCTCCAGAGAAGCTAAAGCTAAACATCATCAAGTATGCGTGTAACCATTCATTGACTACTGGCTTCAGGCTGGAGGGATATATACCTATTATACACAGAGCGCAGGTGACCACCAACATACTGACAAGATAAAGAAAGTGATCAACTTCAGATATGGAGCCGATCTTCGCCCCTGGCTCTGATGGCGGACGATAAAGACGTGGCCATGGGAATTAAATATCGCCCATAACGTGTTCATTGTCCGTGACGTCAGAAGTATGGAAATAGTTCGACGCATTAGAACACGACGAGATTTCATACGAGATTTAGATGTATCGAGATCGCACGAGAATGATAATGTGAATACTTAATCCAGGTGATGATGCTACGCTTGCTAGTGGGAGGCTGGAGATCTTGTCGTGACACTTTATGACCTCGGAAAAAGGTCAATATTTCAGATCCCAGATTAGTACTGGAGATTCATGGCACTGAGAAATGCACGAAATGTGAGGGCTTACCTGTATGAAAGAAACTCCGAACAGTGTTTGCAGGTGTGAGTCCTCTGGCTGCGGCTTTCGGGAAGGGTCCGGGAGAGCCAGTTCGGCGCACGTATTTTTCATAAAGGTCCTTCATATATTCTGGTATTTCCAGCGTCTTTTGTGGCTTTGGACGATTTTTCAGTCCAAAAATGTTCAACAAACTCGCTTCGACACTTTTCAAAAACTCCGGATCTCGTTCCGCAGATTGTTTCCCTTGTTTCTTGCTACTATCTGGCGATGCCGATCTGGATTGTGAAGCTGCAAGGAGCCCTGAGCTGGTACCAATCAACGTGAGGCTAAGCAGGAGCACAAGACTGGTTGTCATGGAGACCGCGCTCATGCTGAAGTGGACACCTGGAACAAAAAGTTTAAGACATAAGTTTAAGTCATAAATTAAAAACATAAGTAGAAGAAGTAAATGGAGAAAAATATGGCAAGATTAAAATTTAAGAAATCGTAAATTAATTCCGTGCTTAACCCTCTCCCTGCTAGATTAGACACAGGCACTGCTCGTTAGGGCATCTCCGGTTGCCTTCAGCATGGAGAGGATTAAATGTGATTAACGTCCAAAGTCCTTCTGCGATGCTTACACGGTAGGCCTACTTATTCAAAGATCCGCAATTAAGTCTTATTGCTTCAGATCGCCAGGTGCCGTGGAAGCCATGTGGTATCTGACTGCAATTCCATCCGTAATATAAAGTCTCGATGAGAAAGGTCGCACTCTGAGAGCGATATCGACCTGAATAATGAATAATCAATCATACGATTTGTCGCATCGATGACTTCCCCTTTACTACATAGCTATAAGTTCAACCGTCTACAAGTACCGCAAAACCGCAAGTGCGCCGGGAAGCCAAGAACAGAGTCATTGACAGATGTAATGCGCCAACTGTCTACAGTTTGGTCACTGCACTTAAGTTTTGATTTGATGCTGTGGGGATCGAAGTTTCCCAAGTGTGCGACACCTGACAGCGGAGGGAGGAGCTTGGAACAGCACCTGGGGTCACAGGGTGCACTTTGTGGCTCCATTCTGCTCTTCAGCTCTTTGAACACAAGCTCGTATTAGTTGGCACGCTTTTTTTGGCACCTGTGATTCCCACCAGGTGCTCGTGCAGTTCATTAATAAACACACCTGTGTTGGGGATACCTGTTCTTGCATGTTTTCCAAAATACCTAGCGAATAAGCTTGAAATGACACGAATCGTTGCTTGCAAACAAATTAAACATTATTTGGAGAATTAACGGACATGAGGTCTTTAAATGTATTAAAATAGCCCGGGTGCAATTTGCAAGATGTGATATTCGCGGGCATGGAGATATATGGAGAAAGGGTGCCCAGTGGACCCGTGGGTCAACTCGCATGACAACCAAGGCTTGTAAATTTTAGTGCAAGAATTGAAATGTCAGAGACTTGAGATATGCTCCATTAGCTGGGTGTACTAACTCGGTGTTACGTGTGGCTGTTGTGAAGTCAGAATATAACACGGCTTAGGAGATGCCACAGGAACCGCACACACGGAACCTGGTAATAAAGCACGCCTGACATACACGACTAACCACTGTGAAATAGCTCCACATTCAAACGCTTTCCCATGCCAGTAGACACGGCATCACGTCGAAGACCGCGCTAAGCCGCACCAGAGTCGTAGCGCAACCATCCTAGTATTAGGAACTCATCATCCAGAAAAAGGAGCACAACCCAGTACAAGTATGAATGAATATTTAATGAATGAATGACGTCTTCATTCATATTTATGGTACATCCTTCGAGTGTAGATTTAAAGGCAGATTTAAAGCATGTCTTCAATCAAGATGGATATTAAAACAAGTTTCGTGTTTTAAAGAACGGTGGTTGTCAGATCCCGAGAAACATACACACGTATCTTATAGAATGTGCTGTTAACTGTGGCAAGATCATCTGTGGGTAGGTCAAAGGTCATTAACGCAATTATTACATACTCGGAAATAACTAGATTTTCCCGACAAATCGATTTTTTTTTCTTTCTTCTTCAGATATTGTACTAATATTGTATCTAAAAATATGACTTATCTTAATCTCTGATAATGGTAAGCAATATTGTCTTCATAGTTCCCGTTTATATACTATGCAGACAATAAAATATGTTATAGACTTGTTTAAATGTATACTGCATGTAAAGATTATCTTGCCACATTAACAATTTATTCACATAAAGAAAAGCAACGTTAATAAGAAAGAATGTGATCTTACTGTACGATCTCATCATTGTCCAAAATGTCACATCCAACACTATCGAGTATGGCAATAGAAATTCTACTTGTGAGGTATGTGGGCCGTATAGTACTATATTAGGGCCAGTTCAGTCTCATATATTCATCGTCTCGTGTCCACAAAACACTCAGAATGCGAACCCAACCCTTCCCTCATCTCACTCACCCCAATGTTATTGCTTTCCCTCATCTCACTCACCCCAATGTTATCGCTTTCCCTGTGGTGTTTCCCCCCTAGTTTGTTGAGTTTTCAACTAAATATGATGGGATACAGAGTCATTTAATGGGTTCGTATTTAAGGCAGTTGTCCCCCATGCTATGATCGCAGTTACAGATCTCACTATAGTAACGTCTTCACAGGCATGGTATTTAGGTTATAAAAAAAAGTTTGGTTTTTATTTCGTTTATATATTGTAATTACCATTATTATTAGTAGCAGTATTGTTATTATTAGTGTTGATGTATTAATTGTCTATTATTACAGTTATTTATATTCGTCGTCGCAATAGTAGTAGTAGTAGTAGTAGTAGTAGTAGTAGTAGTAGTAGTAGTAGTAGTAGCCCACCGTCATCATGTTATATATTACTATTATTATTTGATAGTTAAGTAAAAGTGTAGTAGTAGTAGTAGTAGTAGTTTAATAGTAGTAATAGTAGTAGTAGTAGTAGTAGTAGTAGTAGTAGTAGTAGTAGAAGTAGTAGTAGTATAGTAGTATGATAGTATCGTTATCAATGTAATTACTGTTATGGTTTATCCTATCTAAATTAAACCAAAGTTAAGCCTTTCAAATTCGCATTAAACGAGAATACATAAAGTAACGACCTATAGATTAACACATATAAATTGGTCGTTTAGTTGTGTTATTAATAAGACAACCTATTGTTCCACTGGCATAGTTCCTAAGGTTCGCGCAGTAATAATTAATAATTAACTTGATACCAGGAATCAATTATAGACATAACTATTATTTCCGTAAGAAGCTTATGCGTGTATGTCGCATTGACATTGGCTTAAAACTAGATCTACCGTTTATCTTTAAATACAAAAATAAAAATAATAAAAAATATTGAAAATGAAAAAAAAAAATTATATAAAATAAATAAATATTGAAAATGAAAAGAAGAATTTCAAAATAAGAGTGCCTCACCAGATATCCATCTTGGTAATCCTTGGTATCGACTTGAATCGAATCTCGACATAGATAGTGTAACAGAGCATTTCTCTATCACTACGGAGTCAGATCGCATGAAAACTCAAATCAAATTATCCTCGAAGCTTGTCCACATGTATAAAATATCCGGAGAATGAATCCTCGTGGATGGAACGAAGTCTTATAGCATCATACGAGATGTGGTATGTCATTCATCTGGTGAACACATTTCACCATCTTGACTGACAGACATGAACAACTCAAGGGCAGTTAACTCCGTCTGTCTTCTCAAAGGCAAAGACCTACTGAGTATACAGGTTATATCTGCATACGTATATTTAAACTAGATCCTATATTAACGGGAATTCTCCCCGTAAAACATACATTTAATGACTCTTTATAATAATAGGAATATATGTCTTATTCCGTACGAGGTTTATATTAAACGGATAAATTGTTTATCGTATTTCGCAAGTAATGGATTGTTTCCACACACCTGTTTATAATGCGTGAGTGATCACACTGTTTTGATTAACAAGACAATTACAGGCAATCTCAGCTAAATCGTGCCAGATTGATTGATGGGTGTTGATAGGCATATACACATATGATGACGTGTGTTTTCGGAAGTGTCCGGTAATTGTTCACTCTGAGTTCGAATCCTGTCGTTGGGATTTGACATCCGTGATTGTCAATCTGGATGAAAAATGACGGAAAATATAAGATCGGAGATCATCTTTACTGATTTCAACACAGCGAGAGGTAGCCACCTAGCGGAAACACCTTCAAGGATGTGTCATTAATCGTAAGCCAATCAGAACTTGCGTTCTTTAAATACATATTCAAGTCCCAACATTAATCACCTCGGTACTAATACGTCATAACAAAGGAGAAGAACGTACGTATTTTAAGTGAAGTGTTTGGGATTGTGTTGTCTTCCCTGCTGCTTTATGAATGAATTCGCTGCGTGTTGGAAGCAAAGTTCAGCGTTTAAATTGTAAAATGATTATTATTTTCTGGGACTGACAAGGTTATATATATATTTAGATTTGTTTTCGAAATATTCAGTTTTATGATGTGCTAGTCATCAAATATTTAACTTTTATTTTAAAACAAGATTTTATATCGATCTATACAGATTCCTAGTGCTTTGTGTGTGTTATTAGACATGTATACATTATTTCTTGTGTGTGTGTGCGAATTTGTGTAACTCGGACTTCATCATATTCTGTTCAATAGATTAAATTTATTATATAACATCAGTTTATGTTCCTATCAGAAGAAACTATGTTCAAAAATCCTTGAACGTTGTTCCATCATGGTCATCGTCATATATTGAGAAATGAATAATAAATTACAAATGTTGAAACAGCATGTCTATGTTCATCGATACAGAACCCGACTCAATGAATGATAATTATTTAATGTTAGCTATGAAGTAAGTTGACAGTTGACATATCTAGATCTATATAACCGTGGTTATTTATCGGTCATGATATCAGTTGTGTAAAGTTGTGAACACGTTTATCCATATAAGAGCCATCAGCCATCAATACAGAAAAGTATGAAAACTAAACTCTAATTGAAGTCTAAATGTCATCTCTCGACGCCCCTACATGTTGAGATAAGTTCGATCGTTAGAAGATTCTTTTTCTTTCTATATACCTTGTCATTTAATTCATTGATGCATTTGGCATCCCTCATAGGTATTCATTAAACGAAATCAGCGAATAAAACCATAGCAAACCTAGTGAAACTTAACATCGTATCGAATAAGGCATTTTGAACCCATTTGCAACAATATTCAACATAATAATTAACTGATAACAGAGAACGTTATACAACATACCATTTAAATGAAGATGCAATATATAATACATTTCCACTAAATTGTACAAACCTTTCCACTACGACAAAAGAAATGACAACAAACGAGTGAGACACGTTTTGAAAGTATATACGATAAAAGCGCAAGTTTCTTACTGCGGAAGAGCACGTCTATGTGGGATTTGTTTATATATCACTAAGTACTTGAAACTGACTGAATGTAGGACACGAAGAGAAACTTATATTCGAGCAGATGCGAGCGACAAACACAGGGATACGAGGGAGACGAGTGCGAATACAGGATAACGTCGTGTACTAGCGCGAACATAGGATAAAGTGGCGTACGAGTGTCAAGACAGGGATTTGTATCACGAAAATTGAGTGTTACATTGGCGAGTATATGGGATTCTCAGAAAGAAGAGGAAGAGATGAACAGTATATATTTCACAAGCGAATGCTAGTAGGCTGGTACGTTTGTCACAAGTTATTTCACAGGGAAAGTTGGTCAATATTTAGTTTTGGAGATTATAGAGAGGATCGTTTTATATAAAGCTGTGTGTGGATTGAACGAATGTATACATAACAAGTGAATGTATACAGAACAAATAGCATTAGAACTTACGTTAGTTGTTATCTGGAAACTGTACAAAACCAAGGTTGCCGTGCTTTCAATGTTAAAATATAACATTTAAAATTGATGTACTGTGTTTGTATACTATTTCTTATTAATACGACAAAATATAGCAGTGTCTGTAAGAAGTAACCATTTGTATTATCATTGCAAATCAAAGAAAACGTTGTGTTTTTCTTGTCATTATTTTAGTTATAAATCAAAGGGAAATATTGTGTCATTGAAGTCGTTAGTTTTTGTGTGCATAGTTAAGGATTGATGTTACACTAAATTAATATGAAAGCAGGTATTAGTTTTCAAACGATATATTAAATACATTTCCTCACTCATCACCTCGACTCCAATATTGTAATTATGTATTTATGTATTTGTGTTGTTTGAATGTATGTCTATTTTGTAATGTACGGAGCGGCATTAAAATAAGCAGTTTGCTTGTTTGCCAATCCATTTTCAGTTCTATTTTTTTTTACATAAAATATGTTTAAACCAATACATTTCCTATCTTTATATAAGTTGATCCACACGTTGTATACGTTCATAGAGATTGAGTTACCAACACAATCCTACTAGAGACCATCTTTTTATGAAATCGCAACACTCCTTCGAAGTTTACTCATAAAACACATCGTATGAATTAACCAACGATTCAACTAATAAGATACTCATTAAAACATCTTAATTATTTAAATAAATAAACGTCAATGTAGTCTTATTATAATAATCACCACGCACATTCAAAAGGTTGATGGCCTATTGTAATCGTCGAGTTAACTGGCTAAGCTTCGAGTGTTGTTTTAGCCTATTCGGGGGGCAACAAAACTGCTAAAATTCCTGAATGGAAATCTAGTCATTGGCAGTGATTGCCTGTTAATCACTGCTCTCCGGCGACACTTATGCCCCTCATTACTGGAAATGTTTACATTAAATACTACTAAGAACTGTTCAAGTCAGTAATCCGATTTGGGGTGTCTATGATAGTTAGCAGGGGCTCACTAATACACGTGAGCTTCACAAACCCACCCACACCACCCACCACCCTCATTGCTCCCGTTGGGTATCGCATTCAGAATAAATGCAATTTGTTTATTTGACATAATAAACCTCCTTTGTCCGTGTCTAGACCGTCCTGATTTAATTAGCTATTGACATTTGTTATTAATACGTGATTTATCGCTGGTAAAACTCTATTAAATTTCTAATCATGATAATGCGTAATTAATAGGTTGAGATTTTTTTTTGTGATTTACGAGTTGAGCTATTAATACTAATGATAACACAATTCTCGTATTTCTGAATTGTATCAACTTCTAAATAGCCAACGTCAACAGTACTAGTGGTCACTGATTTCGTCTCTGTATTAACAATGATTAAGGTCAGATATCTTAGTACCAATGTCATGTGTCGTACACCCAGTTTAAAGTTTTATAACCCTGCAACCTACAGTGTGACCCTAGGGCAACCCTCTGGGGCTTAGAGTTGACCAAACATAAATCTGCCTCCCTAGTACTCACACGTACATACCTTCTATCTCGCTCTCTCTCTCTCTCTCTCTCTCTCTCTCTCTCTCTCTCTCTCTCTCTCTCTCTCTCTCTCTCTCTCT
>JAUTBX010162949.1:0-16542 GCA_032361465.1 Lepetodrilus tevnianus
TATCTGGTAACACGATCTCGGATCTGGATGCAGGAGCCTGAAATAGATATTATGAAATTATAGCAGGAGCCTGAAATGGATATTATGAAATTATAGCAAAATACGAAAATAGATTGTTACAGATCACAGATAGTATGGTACCGATAGCATAGACCACATACTATGGATGAGCAAAAAGTATACCTTAGGCAATGCCTTTTGCCGACTTCTGTACAGCGTACTCCTCTTGGAGTGGAACGTGGGCATCTTGGTGATCAACGCTGTGGTGTCACCTGTCCAGGGACCGTCACCCCGAAGCTTGTTCACTTCCTCCTTGTACAGCGTTGGAAGGGATGCGGTGGTGTGTGCCACTAGGTGTTTGATGTCCTCAACAGATTTCTGAACCTTAAAGATGATAACATGAAGTTTGTTACTGAATATGCATTGCACGGAATATGCATTGCATGTACAGATAATCATGCAATGTACAGATAATCATACAGATAATCTGATTTCAACTGAGTTTTTAAACTTGCATGTACAGATAAGCCTTGTAACAACACGGTAACGCCGCGGCATACATCAAACCGAAACGGTTGTCGGCCTCGTGAGATTTTTTATTTTTATTTCCTACCCAATGTCGGCCTCGCGTGAATACACCGTTGTGGGCCACTCCAGCCCCGCTTGGTCGAGACTGGCAATAGCCGATTTCGTCGCCTAATTACTAACCCTCTCTTTGACACGGCTAAGGCGATTTAGTGATTTATCAGGCATAAAGCACTCGCATAGAGAGGCTCTTGTGCCCGTGGGTGTAAAGACCCGCGCTGCCAAACCCCCGGCTCAGATCTCCCTCTACACCGGCGGTGTAAATGTTTGCAATAGCATATATGATCAGCGTGTTTATTGACTTGTGAGAGAGTTATGGTTATTGAATGGGTCGGCTGAAAGGCTCGACTAATGACGCTCTTATACGGGATGAAATGAACGCTTACATTCGATGAACAAAGACAATTAGTTGTCGGTCATAGAAGGTCTAGTAAGACATGTACTGGCAAATATTCCTTTCATAAATGTATATGCAATTAATGTATTACATTGTTAATACTTTGCATACGTTTCATGGAATAGTATTAGACTAAGTCAAGTTTAGTACATACTATATATAATTATAGATTGAAACTTGATGTTACTCTTGCTATTCCAGCTTGTACTTTATCAGTTGCGAATCTTATGATAGGCTACGAAGCTAGAAGAAAGCCCACATTTCAGATTACTGACAAAGAGGAAGACAGAGAAACGCCATGCCATCATCACGACGCCTCTGTCATAACGTTGTGAAGAAATAATTAGGTTTGATGACTCTGTGTCTGGTCGTGCAAATAATAGCTGTCGGTTTTCAGCCATTAAGTTTTTCTCTGTCATATCGTAAAAAAAACACCATTGAAGTATTGCAATAATAACTTTAGTCCAACATTTAATCTATTGATTTTATACTATATAGTTAACATCCAGTAGTTTCATGATACTTAATATTAAATGTTTTGGGTAAAGGTGCTGGTAAATATTCTAGACTGATAACATTCTCTTAAATATAATTAATGAATATGAACAAAAAAGTAAGGTGCTTGGTTATCATGATAAGTTTTAAATAGATGATAGGAAGGAAAGTTTTCACTTTGTGTTGCAAAAAAAGGTTAGCTACAGCTTACTAAACTAGCACCTTCACGTTAGAAAGAACTTCTGCTATGCCGCTGTAGATAGTACGTAATTGACACAACATTCCTCAAAAAGAAACGGTTGTTAAATGGGTACCATTAAATGATAGCATAACATCCTCACAAATGGCAAGCAATATGTTTATACTCCCACTCACACACACCAACGCATCCCACAACCCACGCACGTATAGACGTATATTTAACATTCGTATCACATACCCATTGTTTGTGGTACGGTAATATGTTGTAATATTTATTTCCATACGGTCGACATTGCACAACACAGCTATCTCGCTCCATCTGAGTGGAAGATTAATATGCGCTGTATGCACCAGCGAGCTAATTAATCACGCGAGTACAGAGAAGTACAAACCATCAGTTTGTCCTGATAAGACTATATATAGTGTGTTCAAATTCACAATACGAAACTAAATTAACAAATATTCATCATGCTTCATCCTGAAATATCCCTGTGACCTGTAACCAGCTGGTAACCAAACCGGATATGCATATATTAGTGTAGGACCTGTACAGTACGTTTCAGTAAATGGACTTGTTTTACTTTTAGAGGATGAACACACAGTATATCGGTAAATGGGAAATAAAAAACGTTTTGTAATCTAACGAGATGTCCCTAGATGATAAATGAACCTCCACATATTCTACTCCACAACATAGCTGGCATAAGCATTCCCTGTCTGGTGTGTTTGTGCATTTTAACGCTGACATTTAAATAAAACATGCCCACATAAATCTACGTGCTCCAGCATCTGGTTAACATTGCACCGACTGTGTGGGTCGGGATGTTATCTACAAAGTGATACATTGCACGCCATCAATCACAGTGACAGGTCTATTCAGGTGACACCCATTGCCGACCCACCGGTCGTCTTTATCCTCCATTTGGTGCACCCGGGGGCCAAGTGAATATGGATGACCGAAGTCCGCTGATGTTAGGCAAGAGAGGCCCTCTACGGGTGACGGGGGGTGCGGAATGGGAGGTTTAAATGTGTGTTTGCCTTTATTCTTGTAGACGTTGAAAATGATTAGTTGTATCAACGTCTAGACTAGGACATAGAACTGCAATATTTCAACAAATATTATTATTATTGCATTGGCCATATCTATTTGTTTTATTATCATTAACAACGAAGAGTAGGTTGAAGGTTATATTCTGAGATTCATATTAATGCTGTAATCCTCGATATAGGTAAGCGTATGCATATTTAGAATGCCTTTCATGAACATTTTCAACAAAATATGCGCATCTAATTTACATACATTAATACTCATAATATAGTTGACTAATTTGATTGTGTAAGAGAGCAATTCTAAAATATTAGTAATTAGATGTATGCAATATGAAACCCATTGTCGTGCATACTTATTTGTATCATAGCAGTTTCATGTGGTAGATGTATTGTTATTGCAGATGATGACGTTGATAAATATGTCATTACATTTATACCAGTCTTATTTGGCAACTATTTGCGGTATTTAAAACCCCATCATACCGCTAACTTCGCTATAAGATCATTCGATCTAGTATTCATAAACAGACATTTTGCATACAATTAAAATACGTTGCATGCATGTACATGTAATATGCAAGTCTGGCATACATTATGTGACCCTTAGCCTTAGGCGACTTCAAAATAGATACAATATTCTAAACTCAGTTTTATCTGTACGGGTACACAATGCCATTACAATTGACAATGACATTCAAATGCTTTGAACAGAATTAAACTTCTACATATTTTTTTATCCAGACCCGGTGTGATTTGTCATGTTCATTAACTTGAATTATCTAATTTGCAACACTTTGACATTTACCTGGCGTCTGTGGTCTTTAATTCAAGAAGTAATTGCTAATTTTATGGTGTCGTTTGTGACACCATGTCCGACGGCCGCTCTGAGGAGACTGGTTAATGAACCAAGCAACCTCATTCGTTCGCTGACTTTTAATGGCGACCTGTGTTTATGCGTTTTCAGCCATCATAGGCCAATTTATTATAACAAAGGAAGAGTTGTCATCTAATAACAAAGAGTATGTAAAACATGCATTTGAATAAAGTCAAAAAGTATTAATAGAGGACGCCGTGCAACATTAGCATAAATTAAATGTGTTCTTATATTTATAAACATTTGAGTACGTGGAGATTTGATCCTTACACATGCATATTGTCCATTCATACGTAAGCTATACATACACGTATCATATTCCCCTATTTAACTTTATTACAACAGTTTTATGCATCATGTTATGAAGCCATTACATGCAATTTTAATGGTGGCGATATGTCATGGACGAACTCAGATGTCGGGATGTACATGACAGTGTAGACTTACATCCTCTAGGCAGTATCGGATATGTATGACACGGTGGAATGTAGGTGACAAACGCCACTTTCTGCCCCCAGCGGTCTTCTAAAGCTACCAGAAACCCAGCTAGCTTAAACACAAAAGGTGTAAAATAACCCAGATTTATGGTATAAGATGCCGCGCTTCAAGTACGTTTCGCTATGTAATCTTTGCTTCAAGTACTTTTCTACGTGTAATTTTATGAGTTGGTAGGTCGAGAGGACTTTCTTGGTAACCGCGATAACGTCTTGTATAAGTCAGGTAGTCAATTAACTGTGGCCATGAAACTGTCAATCATAACAATGTATAACTGGTAGTTAATTTAATCACCCTAAAAAATGGCGTGTTTGGAAGAGTAAATGTGAAAGTGTCACTGAGAGGGTGCGGTGATTGGAATATGAGTAAAGGTGTCACTACGCGTGATTGGAATATGAATACAGGTGTCACTGCAGGTGTGTGGTGACACTGAAGTACAGAATACATCTACAGAATCCTGTATAAGGTGTCATTCACACGCTCCAAGCAGTTTTCATATCAGCATCATCAGATAGATACAGTGTCAATGCAATGTCAGTCTCGTTGAAATAGTACGCATATAATTGCTTGTGAATATATATTTAGGATTCATCACCATGATTGTTCTGAATACCGGACAGAAAACTAACTTTAATTAAAGCATTTACAGGTAAAAGTACGTGCTAATGTGACATTGATGCCCCAAACACGCATGTTCTATATAAAACTGCATCACAGCCTCTAGTAGCTGTTCCGTGTTTTAAAGCTTGTTTCGCAGCAGAGCTAATGGCTGTATTTTCGTAACAAAGCATGTTTGAATGGGTTCAGCAAGTTGAGGTTTGATGTAAACAGCAAGTCAAGTAATAAACACAAACGTTGCTGGTTAGAGTGTAATATAAATCTGTCAATCAGACCGCTGCCCGAGGCCCTGTTTTAATGTGCAGCCATGACTCCTGTCATATACCTCATCAAGCATTCATGTCAGAGCCGGGGTCTGGGCTTCCATGTTAGCCAAGTCTCGCGCAATCACATGCCATGCATTCGATACGAGTTATTTCACATGTGAGTTGCCATGTGTTCAGAATACCCACTAATTACTTTCAATATCGTATGATTATCAGTTTTTCGAAATGAATATTTTTCAACATAGCAAATTCGTTGAATTGCATATTAATGGCAATGAGGTACACTCTCAATATGTCAACAGTAATATTAGACGAGCTAGTTTTAAAATAAATTATAAATGTGTATGATTCTAAATGGTTCCACCTTGCAATATCTGCAAACATTTTCATTTTACAATAATAATATATAGAGGATATTCAAGTATTGTTTTCTTCTCAGATACCTTGTTTATCTCATCGAGTGGAGTGGGAGAGTATTTATTTACACGAGTAGCGCATTGTATTTATTAATGGTAATAATCCATATTGAGTCAAATTACTATTCGGGAGTTTTGAAACTCAATATGACCAATGAATTTGATTTCCTGAAATTATTCATGTCCGTTTTTCAGTATATAAAATTCAAAGGGGATTTACGGCTCCTACAACTGTCTCCGCACCAGCATGTAATGTCTGCCACGTGTCTGTGAACAAAGCCAGTGTTGATGAGGCTGCCAATTATACCAGCTCCATGGTGCCACCTCCAAACTCCCACAGCCATCTGCCGTGCGCAGGAACACATTAGGCAAATCAGCCCGCCTTGTAACACGTGTGTGAGCGCGGATGTATACTTGCAATGTACATCCGCGACCTCTACGTCACTTCCGCTGTAGCAATGGTATTTCTTGGTCTGGAGCACGACCTCTTGACCTCTCACTTTTGCCACAAGTGCTCACTGTGATATAGGGACACTGTTGTTGTTGTTGTTGTTATTATTATTTTTATTATTAATACTATTAGTTATTATTAGTATTGTTGTTGTTGTTGTAGTAGTAGTAGTAGTAGTAGTAGTAGTGGTAGTAGTAAGTAATAGTAGAATTACTACTACTACTACTACTATTTATTTATTTATTTACCTACTTTATTTATGAATTTGTTTCTATTATTATTAGTATTATTCAAAAACATCAACTGTTATGCTGGCAAGCTCATAGATATTCACGCACTGCATGGTGGCTGTTTACACCACAGGGAGTGTATATGAATTAACACTGACACAGGAATCCTGTCACACATATATACAATGTATGAGTTATGCAATTAGTACTGAAATACTAACATGCCATAGATTTCCAGGTTGTTTCTGTCGTGGCACACTACAAAGTGTTGATTGTCTGTAAAACGTCTACTGCCAAACACATAATATATAGTACATACATCCTAGTCACGTAAGCCATTTGTAATCTCACCTGACTTTGTCCATGGAGTGTCACGTGACATTTCACATGTGACTGGTGGTTTTTTTCTGGATATTTAACACGACAAACGTAGGGCACTTAATTAAAGAGAGCGATAAACACATTTGGTTTGAATAAAGACCAGTAAAGGAAATGTTTGTTTGACATGAAAGCTAAGCTGATTTGAGTTAGATAACAGCTAGTCATGTAATATTATACATTTTTAGTAGAAGCCATAGATTATATTATTAATGACGTTTTAATCAAGTCAAACTCGTCTGTAGTTCGACACCGTCTATTAAGTTTTAATGCAAATACGGAGAAAGTTGTCATTATTTCGTATGAATACCCAGTGTCTTCACGTCCATTGTTTAACGTCAGGATATTTAAATTACCTATAAACACTTTGCCATTACGGTGGAGTTTAACTTCCGAGTGATCATATAAAGTGCCAGTCAGTCGTCTCCTTTATCGATCCGACTAATGGCCTGTACACCGTGGCTTGCTAGACTCGACTGGGTTAGACTTAAAGACTCGCCTCTGAACCGAGGACAACCATCCCCCCAAGGATCTGACAAGTAATTATCCGCTGTCGCGAACAAAAACTATCACAAAACGGAGTCTCCTTTGGACCATAAAATTCCCTCTATGCCAATACCTGCATGTTTTATTGCATTCTTCTTCCCCGAGCAGTCCTACGAACAAGCTTTCTACATGACCGATCAGAGAGTATATTCAAGTAAATGCTGTCAGACACAAAGCTAGGGGATCTTTTGTAGTGTCGTCCTAAATTGACCTGTTCGCTGTATGCGGGTTAACTGGTTTCTAAGAGGTTCATTTTAACAGCAGGGACCTGAAATTACCATTGAGGCGTTATGCAGGCCTGGAGGGGAAGCTCGACTACAGAACACACAGTGACGCAGCCATCTGCCCATGGTCTACGAGCACGTCTTCCCCGACCTAGTCCTTTATGTAATTATGTTTGAAACCTCTCCGCCACTTGGGAGCTGTTCACTTAGTGGTGATAAGACAGGCGCGCATTGGACCAGAGTGTTATGGCAAGTCCATAATGTGATAATTCAGACCTGACACGGTGTCCAATGTTTGATCATTATCTCAGTACCAAGTATTCGTGTTAGACTAAAAGTATTACCATTTGGACGTTTTCTTTTCTTGATAACCTTAACATTGTTGTGATCACAGATTAAGTTATCGTGTTAAATGCGTATATCTAGCTTCTTCAGACAAACACGTTCATCTTCTAGAAATGACATGGTACCTGGCCATCAACTAGTAGTCTGTCCTAGCGCAGACACTCTTCTCAAGTGTCAGTGTGACACATGATGTCAGATTGTAGGACCCAGAGAACGTCTTCACGCAATAATGTCTGTCCTATACGAGCAATGGTTGCTGTTGAATTATTCATCCACGTACCTAGTTGTAACATGACCATAATATAGTTAAGTGTACTCCGGTACATATCAATAGATCTGATACAATATACATAACACGAGCAATTCGATATGAATCTGGATACTATTACAATTAAATGCCCACATTAACATCATACAGCTACAGTCTGCATATTTCACTCATGATGAATCATGTAAAAATAATACATGAACATACATTTAATGTTAGGCTATAAGCATATGGTTTATTATTTTGGTAATTTAGACGTCTGTAATGGAGCTATATACTGTACATTACGTGAAGAAAAGTGAGTTTTATCTACAGTATATATTCCCTTGGTTTGTATTAAGTAACGCGATAGCACAGTCAAGTGAACTCTTGTATTTCTTCTTATTTGAAACCTATTTATTACCCACGTCTTATGTAGAGTGAAAATAACAGTGGTAGCTAAATACCAAGCCTGTCTCTCGTTAAAATACTTCTGTGTCGACACAAGCAGCATTCCCTCGCCCGACGGAGAGGAGTGTGTTAGTATTCTCACATGACTCTCGTTTATTTCTCTTCCTCTTCGCCAAGGAAACATTTGTTCCGAGAGCTCTAGCTTGTGGGGAACTCTTGAAAACAGCTCTATGTTGCCAGCGGACTCTCTAGACACTGCAGGTGTTCAGAAATAGGTATTCTGATTAAGGATAACAAACTAGCGCTGAAGGTATTTTCTTTTAGAGTAGGTTTCTTGTTCAACACAGAGCTAAGTCTTCTACCAAAAGAACAAAATGGTCAATAGGGTTGATTAAAATTAAATGATAGTGTTTATCTCTCAATGGTGAATTTTAAAATAATAAACAGCATTGATGAACATACATTATTTGTTTGATGAATAAAAATAGCAATTACGAGGCTGGAGGCGAGTTAATTGAAATTTCTTTGTTAAATGAACGCATTTATTAGCGTGAACAATTCCATTCTATATTTTCAAATATACATGTAGACATCTTATTATAGTGTAGTACAATTTCTACAGATTCAATTACAATGCGGCTTTCACGGGATCTTGTGTAATTAGAGAGGAAGGAATGAACATGTAAAGCCATCTTGCTCTGGCGGGCTTGACGGCTTTGTGTTACATTCTGTGATTATTTGCTAACATAACGTAAGAGTAGTCAATGGTGCGTGCTGGCGAAATGTTCGTACCACGCCGTGTACGCTTATTACTACATTAGTACAATGATACTAATGCGTAATATTGCATACATCCATCTAATAATATGGAATGGAGTTATAAACTGTAACCGTTGGAAGTGCTTATTAAAACTAGTCTTAAAACTCGGCTTTAAATGTTAAGATCCACACCAAATCAGTTATACTTATAATTCATTTAATAAGCTGTCAAACTATTAAAGTACACGTATTTGCGTTAGGTTATTCGGCTTAACTCGGTTAATAATTCAGTGCTTCATGACATACACATGACAGTGCATCAAATCTAGGTGTATTTTTCTATACTGAGTTGAGTATCGAACGTCGGTGGGGGGTTTGTGTGGTGATGTGTATAGGGGAAATAGAGAGATGTATTCTATTACAGGGAGAAGGCTGGGTCGGGTTATCAGGCGCAAACGATCTCCTTTCTACCAGCCTGACCGCCATTACGACTCTGACTGTGGGTTTATATTCAGCTGTAAGAATATAGCCCTTTGAAGCTGCATTACACCGCTTGCTATAAATTAGTTAAACTATTTCCGCCCCGGGCAGGGTGTGTTTATGTTCGGGAATGGATGCAGTATATAGTTTGTATCAATCTCAAAATGTATGCAAGCCAAACAAGAATACGGGCTTCATAGATCACTATCAGCAGCTCGGTTATATTTAATGCCGTGTTTTTATTTTCTGTAGGGTTTTGGGAGTTGAAAGTGCTTTTAGATATCACGTTACTCATGCATTACTTAATCCAATAACCACCAGCAAAGTCACCGATACCTCGGCGGGCTGACTTCATACCGTATGCATTCAGAATCACTACCATTATGTGTTTGAAGTCGCTGTGGTCTTCTTGGACTAATATCTGTGGTTCTGAGCGCTTTGCAATAGCCTGTGGCGGCATCTCAGCAACCCGATACAGCACTGGCGTGTCCCTGTGATGGCCATGTCATTATGAACTGACCTGTCCACTCTACAGTCCGCGCGGTCAAAGAAGGCCTCAGGCCGCTGGATGACCAACAGTACAATGCTCGGCTAAGCCCCATTCCATGTATAAACTGTCTATTAGTTTTAGTTTGTAATCGAGAAGTCGTAGAAGCGATACGGTTTCTAAAGACAATGATCGTATTTCGCATTTGTTTTGGCGATACCAGCTTTCGGCACCTGTGATCACGACGAACTATGCTGCATATGCATTATCGACATGGTAGATCATAAGATGGTCTTAACCTAGTTTACTTCTTGTAGGCGGACATTGGCTGATTGTCAGCTTTCACTCATGGCCATTGGTGGACATTGGTGGACACTGGTGGACACTGGTGGACATTGGACTGATTAATTGGAGAAACTGACTCTCCTGACTGCTCCTGACTGATCTAGTGATTGCATTGGGGGCCACATTCTCTAGCCCCGGGCTGGTTCCTGGTTCACTAGTACAATGGCGGGCTGGAGAAAGCTCATGACTGGGGGTGGTGTGTTTGGATGGCTGGTGATTTAAATTACATGTCAGTATGTCAACGCAGACAAGAAATCAAATCAAGCTCTTAATATGGATGAAAGCATATTTAACAAGTGTGACGAGCCGTTTACAGTGTTAATACCAGAACGAACGTAATAAGCTTGATTAGCAATCGTCATATTATTTTATTTTATTTATTTTATTTTATTATTTTATTTATTTCTGTGAATAGAATTAGGTTCTATGTTAAAATCACATATAACGAATATCCATATTTACCTATTGCCCACATGGTATAAACAATCTTGTCTAACAACAATAGTGCTCGCAATGGCCGTTAGAATTACTGTAAACTAATACGAATACATATACCAAAGGTCAACATAGTCTGATAGCACGCTGGATTGCAATGATAGCGTGTGACATTTATACACGATGACACTAAGATTGTGGTATATTATCTATATTAATAATCTTGTTCCAGTAATAACACATGCACGTGGCTCGGAGCGTAGACACCGAACTACAAAGACAGGGGTACCGCTTTAATCAGCTGATCTCAGTGACCCGGTCGTGTAGTGACATTCAAATGTGAATAGCATCTGATGATGTAATTACTGCGAATATTAAATAAACACTTATTCACATCAGCGTATAGAGTGGATTAAATGAGCGGCTGAGACTGAGATATTCTGACATTTAGATGTGGGCCTCCAACTGTTACTGTTATCAGATAGGCAGTAGCCATAACGTTATCAGTTTCTAACAGAACAGCTGATACTATAACACTCCGATAACGTGATAAATGTTAGTGCCACTAACCAGTTGTATTTGAAGAATTCGACATTTAATTCTTGAAATGATAATGCTTACTGGGAATTCTTTCATTTATGCATATGTTAGAAGGTCAGAATTATCTTGCATTTATTTCTTCAATATGTAATTATCAATGAATAGAGCACACGCTATGCTTAACATAAGAATGCTTAGAATATTATAATTAAACGTGTTTTATTTAACTATACAAACTCGCAAACTCCCTGTAAGCATCCGTGTTAAGCAACTTTTCAAAGCCTAAGTTTTATTCACCAAAAATAAAACGTCAAGGCGGTTCTTTAACAGCTAGGCTTAACCGTGAGGTCATGTTGGATGAAGGGAATACCTAATCGTTTCACTGTACACCGGAAAGAGATTAGTTTGCGTGGCTGTCTGGGATCGAGTTGCACTCCTCCGCCGCTTGTACTCATCTCCTGTTGACTGGGAATATAACACCTATCCATTTCTGATCCATTATCGCTGCTATTCAATTGACTACAGCTGTACACGATGTCGACACGATATGCTGACGCGTTCGATAGCAGAGACCAAGCGCCTTCGGTAACACGAAAACAGGCCGTGAAAAGATTGAGAGTGAGCAAAATTGTCTAGGAAATCAATCAGAATAAAGTCCAATCGATGAGATGCCTAATCTTTATTTACTGGAAATGGGAAAACTAACGGCATTCAGCTGGGATTGAGTGTTGGTTGCAAGTCCTGTTAAATCTCGCCGACACATGAAGAGACCAACAAGATGCTTTGTCTGTATTTATCGTTTATTTCACGTGTCTCTGTAATACTAGATCGATATATCCATTTATGACTTTGATAATATTTGATATGGGTTCTATTAGTTTCTTGAGTTGTTCCCCACCAGTCTTAATCTCCTTCTGTCGCGTGCAACAACCAAACTTATCGACTAGGCAATCTCGCGAGATTTGCCGATCGATCGGGTTTGTCTAAAAGTCGGACTGGATTCCGGAATGTGATTGATTGAAGACGAGCCACTGACTTGAATTATGCCCGAGAGCTTCATGCTGACCCCGAGTGATGGAAGAAAGCTGATTACTGAGCTCCGGTCCCTGGAGCCAAATAAAATGTCTTACTGTGACCCGATGCTATCTGACTCGAGGCAGACTCACATTGCACATGTATAATGATAAGATAACTCATATCTCTAGAGTGGTTCTGATGACACTGAATATACACTATAGATGGCTGCCTTGGATCATATTATCTTCCTAGGAGAGTCAAAATATGTACATATATATCGCATTTTAAGGACATGTATCAAGTGCAGGCATATGTTACAAAGCTTGCATTCACTACCTACGATACAACTTTTAGCAGTTGCAGTGTTGGGGGTGAAGATCAATTTCTCGATATATGTGCGTCCATTTTTACCTAAGAACATTACATTTCCTCTTTGCATGGCTTTCAGAAGGACGGGACTTGGTGACCTTCTGTTAAATTACCACACGCATTGCATGAAACTTTAGCTGTACAAACCAGAAATGTGCCGACCTGAAATATAGCTGGTTGTGGGATGTCGTGCAGGACATAATAAACGTCCTGATTGTGCACGCACGACTCGTCCCAATTCTGATCACGGCTCGACAGTGGACCCCAATAATAGCAAAATCCATTGGAAAGGGTGCTCAAAATTGAGCTATGAGTAGGCTTAGTTTAAGTGCATGACCTAGCAGTATAGATTTCTACGAACACAAAATGAAAAACATTTTTTAAGGAAAAAGAAAAAAAAAGAACCGCTAATTGTTTAGCATAGTTGTTAAAATCTTCACCTCTTTCTATATCCATTTCTACGCCCAACTAATGAATTTATAGGGCTATTTCGGAGTTGCTGCAGACAGTTTATGTTGACTGAAAGCATTATAGCCATAAACACATAACTACGTACAAACCACACCAGGGTAATGTTCCCCCGAGACCAGACTTCGAGAAGCGACTACTACAGCGTACGTGTTTCCATAAACATGAACAAGCCATTCATGGCGTACTAATTACTACTTGACTGCCCATTGTTAAACATCAGCTATAATGGCTTGTGTTAAATTAGATATCAATAATACAGTAATGGAGTATGGCTCGGTATGTATGCCCTGAATTAGCATATTATACCACTTACAGCCCGAGTCGAAATAAATGTCAGACTATATCTGCCGTATATCTATCTAGTGTCCTCATTATCTATTTTAGGGATTACTCGCAAAGACCCATTCTATCCGAGGAAGTGCTTACTAGTATATTTTGAGAAGATAATAAAACATCTATAGATATGCCATTGTCCTTCAACATGTATGTAGTAGACAAACCATGGCGGCATTATGAGAACATCTGCAAATTGGAGAAAAATAATAAAAGACGGAATTTGTCATAATGTAAAGCATATTTCTGTTTTCTATTATAAATAAACATCTCTCTCAGTACATTCCGTACTTTATGCATTTGTCGTTGTGCAGTTGCATACCGTATTTCCTAGAACAGCAATGCATGTTTACGTGTATCTATATTATGTGGCACGCAATTGTTTACACAGCTAAACCTATGTTTGTATAGAATCATTTTTAGGAATATTGTGTCAAAGGAAAACCATTGCAATATAATGTAGAATCTAAATCCATACATCATAAATGAAATAATGTTTAAATATCAGTAATGCGATTTTTATCTAGTCGAAAAAGAAAATAAGGAATGCACGCTTGTAACCCTGCAGGGTTTGTCAAGTAAAGACCGGATCTAATTGGTTAAGTCATGTGACGAACGCGGCTTTCAAACACGTCAAAGCACGGAACGATCAATGCACCCGGGAGTTTTATAAAGCCCTGTTTTCAAGTCTTAGTATGGGAGGCCCTGTGGCCTAACGGATAAGGCGTCTGACTTCGAATCAGAAGATTGCGAGTTCGAGTCTCGTCAGGGTCGAAATTAAATTTTATAAAATTACCCAAACATGCCAAACTGCATTTACGCATTTAGAAATAATATAACGCCACCTGCTTGTGTCATAGCTCATATAGCAGCATATAGATGTATGTATGAGGATTAGTGCAGGCTTCGGCACATAGCAGTACTAGCTTCATCCGAGAGGATTTCCTGTAATCTGTCCAGTTTCACGAAGCTCTCTTATCCGCTAAGATACACTGGACAGAGCGCCGTGGTCTCTTAGCGGATACGATAGCTTTGTAAAAGGATACCAGTAGCCTATACCATCTGACAACCTTACTAGATTTTATTTTGTGGTCCTTCAGTATTCATATGACAGTAAGACTCGACATTAACGAATTCGTCCTTTTTTTTATTCGTTCCAGTGTCAAATCGAACAGTAAAACTCGTCACAACGTGCATACATAGGACTTGATCTATGACATTCTTACTGCTCATTCGTGAAGTTCAGTTGTCACTTGATAACGAGTAATGTCTACACTATGACAGGACACAGGTTCAAATGCGTGTTGTCATTATAATTCCATACATACGTGTTCCAATATACCCCAGTCAGAGCTGTCAAAGAATTAATGACTCATGTCAGGCTCATTATAGACACCTATAGGTTGTGTACCCACTCACCAATGCTGGCTGTGGTTTATACACCGCTGTATAGTACAACTGTAATGTGTGATATGTCGCTGCATGTATAGTACAGCCGTAATGTGTGATGTGTCGCTGTATAATACAACTGTTATGTATAGTGTGTGATCTGTGACAACCCTCACCGTGACGAAAATAGAATGTCTTGCCGGGAGATTAGGTTTGCCAATTATCTGGGTATAGTAGACTACAGCTCGTCAAGCCCTGCAGTCGTGGAGAATTATATCGTAGACTAGCCACAGTCTGAGAGGGTAAATGTAAATAACGTGTACATATAAATAATATTGATTGGTATTATGTAATATGAATGTATCACCGACATTATCCAGAAGTATAGACTGTTTTTAACTGAGCACAGTGAATATCATGAACGGTGTTATTTAAATAAGGTTAACGTGACACTGAATAACATATGTCGATAAGCAATATATAATTATAGTCAAATGAATACTTCCATACAACCACTCATCATGTCACTAATAGAGATAAATACAGTTTCATTCCTGCACTTCTTTTTTCCTCTTTTTGTTTTCATAGCAGACATTATATATTCCGGGCCATATATTCCAACAAAACACCCTGATTTCTATATGATTCCATCCGGAGTAACTCCTATTCTAGCCAGTGTTGTCTGTTTTAAGAGAAGCCAAGTTTGAGACATGTAAATATGCCAGCAGAGGCGCCGCACAAACGGGCAATGACCCCCAGTGGAAGAAGATGTAATGATGTAGTCTTTTTGTTAACAGTCAGCCTTCAACCGGAGGCGCCAAAGTAAGGGTGTTCTTGAATGTGTACGTGTATACTTGCTGACAACCCAAACAGTCATTGACTAATTGCTGTCATTCCAACACAGAATTGAATAGAATTGGATATTCTCTAAGGTACAAGACGTGTAATAAATGTATTTCTGTAAGCCGCTACATATAATCGTCTATTTATGTGGTCTGCTTGTCTGTGTCATGTCAACTCTTATATTATTATGATTTGTGCAACTCATCTGACTTTAAATATGTTGGAACTACATGATAATGGATGATGCAATAAGCAATTATGCAATCGTGAGTTCATGTTCGGTGATAGATATTCAACATTCAATGTGCATATTAATCATGAATGCCATTTCATTGGCTATTATAGCACGGCACCTGCTTCTCTTAGGTTAGTAGTTCGCTGTTTTCTTGGAATTTCCGAAACCTCACCTAACAAATATGTCGAAGTGCAGTTTCCTGTTTGGAAACAACGAGAATAACATATTTCCCGAAATATTACTCAGATACACGTGTCTGGCAAACCATGAGAGACTGGAATATATAGTATCCAGACAAACAATCGTTTTCTTATCGTTGTCATAAGTCTTGTATGTTTTCTCTATACAGGGTGGAATAATACATATAATATATCCTATATCTGAAATGATCTTGATGTCATACAACAGTGACATCTTCAGTCGTGGTCCCGTATCCTTCCCATTAGACTATCAATAGTATCGGAGGGTTAAAGTAAATCAATAATATATATTAGTATTATATTTATATGAAAAGAGCCACTGAATTTTTTTACCCTTGTTCTCCAGTAATCTAGACTTGCTTAACTGTTCTAGGGTGATATTTTGAATAGGAGTATTTGGGTGAGAACAA
>JAUTBX010163060.1:0-16535 GCA_032361465.1 Lepetodrilus tevnianus
CAGGTTAGGAGTCAAGGTTCTTATATTTACATGTTAGATGATACTTTACCATCAACTTCAGTTCTGTGGTTAGATTCTTTCTTCTATTTACAGGTTAGGAGTCAAGGTTCTTATATTTACAGGTTAGAAGTCAAGGTTATTATATTTACATGTTAGATGATACTTTACCATCAACTTCAGTTCTGTGGTTAGGGTCTATCATTTACAGGTTGGGGTCAAGGTTGTTTCATTTACATGTTGAGTCGAGAGAACAGTCATTTAACCTTCTCCATGATGGAGGCAATTTGGAATACACTGTGAGGGAGGGAGGGAGAAGGTTAACACACCTTCCGGACTGAAAAGAGTTTCATTAACCCCTTTCCTGTTAAGAGGCAATGAAATATTGAGTGGTTATGATATAGTGGCTGTGACAACTATATATAGTAGTGGTTATAATAATACTTCCTATCAAATCCCTGTCCTTGCTTTCCATGTTCATTTCTATAACATGTATTGTACCTCATATGTCAAGGTACTCGGCCTGAGTGAATAATGGTTCTGTTCTGTTCTGAGAGAACTGAGATCCGAAGCGTTGACCATTGTCAGATATTGTGGTTGTCATCTGAAATAAGGAACATTTAAAACCTGAAGGATGAGAAGATTATTATGTCTAATCCAGTAAATTCAATTTTTATTAAACTTCACAGCAATATTGTAATGTAATGTCAGATCAAAATGTTGCAATGTCAGATCAAAATGTACATGTATCTTGCAAATGAAAATATGAAACTGTTTACATTTTATACTTATAACACACATGCTTTTGTATTATTTTTATATATTTATCTGAATCAATTCCTTATTTTCCTTTCCAACAGGGACAGCAAAATTGCACAACTTCTGCGAGACTCCCTAGGTAACATGTCATGTCGGACATGCATGATCGCACACGTGTCATCGGGAATGTCGCGCTACAATGAGACTCTACAGGTCATCCAACTGGCAGCCAGAATCCACCGAATGAAGCGCCGACGGACAAAGGTGAGACGAACAATTATTAACAAAAACCTACGATCAATAATAATAAACAGATCACTAAAATGTACAAACAGATCTTATGACCCTGAACGCTGACTGAACGATCGATTCAACCCGAGTAATCAATCGGGAAATTGATTGATCTTTTATTTTTGCCATCTCGAAATGTCCTGCGTCAATACCAGTCTGAGGTACGATTATTTTTATTGCTGCCTATTTGTAGAGATCATTGGATTTACTTTTTTATGTCCAGTCATGAAGCAAGCAGATATAACAATGGGAGCTATTTATATTGACGCGAGTCATTGCGTCAATAGTGGAAAAGGTACAGGATGTTAAAATATCACAGTTTGCTTGAAGTTAATCAATTCAAGTTTGTTAAAAAACAAATTGAACGGTAAATGGCGCTAGATGTAAGCCACGAACATAATCGGTAGTGTAGACTGTCTGCTGTCTTGATCATGTAATATACTTAGCTGGGAAGAAAATCGATTCGTAAAACCTAGGTATCAAGTAGGGGTGAAAAAATCCACACATTGATTGCTATAGTCCGGGACATGATCAAACTTTTTTTTGTTTCTTTCTATCTCTTTCTGTATGCAAATGCGTCTAATCAATGTCTTCATCTCGGAACAATCTTGTTATGTCGACCACACGTACCAAAGTCAATGGATCGACAGGCATTGGTTTCATTGTGCGGGTTTGTGTATGTGTGCACACACTCACACACACACACACACACACACACACGCACGCACACACATGCACACACACACACACACGCACACACACACATGCACACACATACATACACATACATACACTCACATATGCACACACACACACACCACATGCACACACACACACACACACACATAATGCAATTGACCGTAGTCAGACCTATCAATGAAAGCTGGGATTAGAAACGGTAACACATTCGAATGACTACACTCTAGGGTACATAGAAGTTGAAGATTCCTACATAGATTTAGCAACTGAAAATGGCCATCAATCAGCATACATAGAGCTTCATAAAACATAGAATCTGCAACATCATACACATGTCAAACATCTTGCACATTCTATCTTTCTTTTATGCAGCTGATCTAGGGTGAAATGAATCTGGAATATCATAAACGCTACAGAATTTACAATGACATGTCATGTAAAACACTTCAGATTCTACGTAGAACATAGCCATATGAATATAGTTTCTATGGATTCTGATCGATAGGCCATAATAGTAGTCAGATTCTCAATCACCTCCATGAGTACAGATGAGTACAAATAGGCCTGGGCATGTTTCAATATTTAGAGAAATGTACCCTGGATCCATACGCAAACAAGCGTGTCGTATCTCACAGCCACAGAGTTCTGCTGAAGCCAGGTATCCGCTGGCCGCACCGTGTTGACTCGGCAATGGGGCAGTTCGTGGTATTAATTTCCACATGTTTGGCTTTGCCATGCATGAAACAAACACTTTCACGCTAAACGCCATGAAACAAGTGCTTTTGTTTTCATAATCAATTGCGCAAACATGGGGATATATTACAGGGTTTTTATCTCGTATATCGCATCTGCGGAGATGGTTTATGGGGTAAATACTGGGGAAAATAGTGATAAGTGATTTTCAGGACATGTACGTAAGTGTGGACTTGTAGCTGCAGATCAAAATATGAAATACGTTTATCTGAGTTGGGTTCATTGAGAATTCCGTTATGGGATTACCAAGTGCTGCTATTCAAAGAGCAATTTGGCTTTAAGACAAACCATACTATTCATAGAAAATATGCTATGTTATTGAGAAATGTTAAAGTACACATATTTTTATACATTTCATTTCATGTTATGCATTTTCATCTATAAATGAAGTATTTATTATCGAATGAGATGAAAGAAAATCAATTAATAATACAGTCAGACCCCGGTATACTGGACACTTCTGTTTTTGTTAAAATATGACCGGTAAGTGAAACAACCGGATCATCGGATCAATCATTCATCGATTTAAAGTATATAGTAGGAAATTCGTATTGGTTACAAGTTGACCGGTAAGGGAAGAAACCGTGTTAACGGAGACCGTTATAACGGGGTCTGACTGTATAACAAATAAAAACAAATTTAAATGAAATTACAAAGTTAATGTTGCTTATTTAATCCCTACTAGTTAGTTCAAAAATAATATTTGAATTTAATTTTATATAATTTTCAAATTCAACAGTATTTTAAAAAAATAATGTTTTAAGAAAAATAATATTTGATTAAAATGACAATGTTATTAATTTTAATTTCAGTTCTCAAGCACAAGTTCCGAAGACAGCAATTCTGAAGATAGCATGAACTTTCGACGTCCATACCGGGGATTTCGAATGGGAACACTTCGCGAGGATGTCCTGTACTCGTCCTCACTGTCCGACCCAGACTACACCTCTAGCAGTGAACAGTCGTGTGATACAGTTATCTACCTTGGTGCTAACGGCCAGTCGCTCAGCGACCGTGAGCTGACCGACAACGAGGGTCCGCCACGTCACGTGCCCCGGACCAACCCCCGGCTCCCGCGACGTCCAAGTGGTTCGCGGTCATCGGGCGATGAAGGCTCGAACTCTGACAGCGGTCGCAGCATGACATACTCGGACCCTCACGTGTCGTCGCCTCAAGCGCGGCCGCACTTCCGGCCAGGCGTGCAGCCGGTCAGTGGATGCATCCAGATGTACGGGAAGGTCCAGATGCACTCGGCGCCCGCGTCGCCGCAGCCGGGAGCGATGTCCAGGCGAGCTAACGTCCGGACGAAGGCGGTCATCTCGCGACCGCAGCTCCCCGGGGAGGTCAAGGAAGCCAGTGTTCACTGGTCGGATAAGACCCGGCAGCATTCTCAACATCCACCGCACTCACCCCACCACAGCAAGAGGTCGGCTAGGAAGGAGGAAGGGAAGCAACTCCACGGCGAGCAATGGGTGGACGGACCCGGAGCTGCCATCTACCCCGAGAAGAAAGCCCGGGAGCAGTGGGTGGATGGGCCCCAGGCATTTGTTGTCCCTCCCGACACGCCCAAAACCACGGCCAGATTTAACAGGAAGGTGAGCTCGGAGGAACAGTGGGTGGACGGGCCGACGGAAATGATCACCGGGTCGAAGAAGTCAAAAGAACCCGCGGTCAGCGTCGATCCGAAGCAGCCGATGCACACAGCGTGTACTTTCGAACACAGGGAACGGGAGCGGGAATCGTCGGCGGAACCCAAATCTTCTCCCAGTCACCAGAAGATCTGCAGCAAGGTGCTAAGACAGACTCAATCCAAGCTTGTGCCGGATGTGAAGGAGCGACCAGAGAGTACGATCAGTGTAGACAGCAATCTGTCCACCAAGGCAGAAGCTGCAGATTCCAGACCCACCAGCATGATGCTGGAGGATGGGCAGAAGCCGGAAGGACCTAAACTCGAGGCCTCTCTCGAAGGCATCAAAGTGAAACCGTTCGTTCGGGACTGGGTCCAGAGGCACGGTGTGGTCAACGAAACCGAAGGACAGAACGACGCCGAGACAGGCATGTTCATTGTGGACTCTGACAACAGAGTGATAGGCACGTTGGAGTCGATGTCTGGTCCCAAAAAGCAGAAACTATTGGAAGCCGTTTCTAAGAAACTGTTGGCGTCGTCGCCGAGACATTCACCGCGCAGTTCGCCGTCGTTGTCCAGGAAAGGGAAATCGGAGTCGAGGACCGAGGATACGGTGGAGAGTCCGAAATCACAGAAGGCTCAGGTTCCGTCTCAGGTTCCGCCTCAACCTCGTCCAGGTAACCGGGTGGCCGAGTGGATAAAGTCTGTGTCGTTTGAGCAGAAGCTGGATGCCAGTGCCAAACCAGACGAGTCGGACGTTGTGATGGCCGACGCCGAGACCAACACGGAACACGACTCGGACTTTGAGCAGATGGCAGCATCTGATGCTTCCGTGAAAGGAGTCAAGAGTGGCAGTGACCCGACTGCAGACACCAGCTTCGACAGCAGCATGGACACGACGGGCGACTTCTCGGACAGTTTGTTGAACCGCGATTCGATCTACGAGATTCAGGTGGAGGAGAAGCTCGAGGGACTGATGAGGGGAGACGGGTCGAAGTTCGGGAACGACATTCCCGACGACGAGACTTTCAGCAGCAGGTCCAGGACGGAAGATAACGACAAGGACAATGAGAATCAACCTCTGTTGGAGTCCAGCGCTACCGAGGAACACGTCCGTGCGCTGATGAGTGGCAACAGTCCAATCAAGGTCAAGAACATGGTGGACAGGAACACTTCACCCGTGCCGTCGGATTACGACAATGAAAACGACTTTTTGCCCGAACTATCGAGGCCTTTGTTGTCAAGGAGGCCTGACGGTGCCTCGAATCCCGACCTGGTGAAAGCTGTCTTCGAGGAAGGTCTCAGCAGCCAGTTGAAAATCAAAGAAAGTTATTTGGTAACTGGTGAAAGTGTGTCCATGGAGGCAATGTATGCGACGTCTAGTCACAATGACTCCGGAATTGGAAGTGTTTCCGAACTACCCCCTACCTCAAACTTTTCACTGGGAAGCAAGCCTGGAGTAACAGGCAGTGACTATTGTGCTCAGGATGTGCAATCGCCCAAACTGGGCAGCAAGATGCCAATCTGGACTAAACCTCCGCTTCCTCAGAAGCCGTCGGCTGCCAGCTCCAAGCCCACCTCCCTCCCTAAGCCTTCCATCGACTCCACGCCACCAAGTCCTTGCCGACAAACCTCTCCATCAAAAACCTCCCACAAAGACCTCTCGCCAAATCAAAAAAGCAAAATCACTTCCTTGCCCGTGTCTTCTTCCCACAACGGCCGCAGCAGCAAAGACAAGGGCAGCAAATCATCATCATCGTCATCATCATCGTCATCCCAAAAGACGAACTCTCACGCCGGGAGTCCTCCGGGAAACGGTGTGTCCAAATCGGCTTCGAAATCGCCCAAAGCCGCGCACAGCAAGCTGCCGATCCTCGGCTCCTCCAAGACCTCCTCGCCGACCAAAGACCTCAAGGAATCCAAGTCCAGGAAGAAGGACAAGGACTGCAAGACCAGCAAACTCGGGAACGGACGAGTATCGGAGCTGCTCCACAAGAGCCGTGGAGGCACGGACTCGGACAGCGGGAACGACAGCGGAATCGTGAACGTGGACAAGAAGCTGCTGTCACCGTACGCGACTGTCACGAAGCCGAGGACTCCCAGCCACTCCAGCAGCGGGCATGGCAGCGACAACAGCAGCACGATCAGCACCGACATCCATTCGCACCACTGCAACAAGTCGGATAAACTCCACGGCGGAACCAGCAGTGGATACGAGAGCATGCTGAGGGACAGCGAGGCCACGGGGTCGTCGTCGGAACACGACGAGGAAGCGGACGAAAGCTCAGGAGACAACAAGAAAGGATCAAAACGTAAAGGTAAGGAATTATTATTTTTTTTATAGGGACCGTAAGTTGACACGAGATAGCCCGAGATTCATTCAATATCCGGTGACATAAACTTGTCAAACACCTAAATGCGCTACACATTTGACGACATTCCATTGTGACTTCACATGAAAACGTCACGATTCAGACGTCATTCATAGCAACCGTCAAAATTCTTCCTATCACGGGAAATGACCCTGACGAGACTTACTGTCCCTATTATATTTTTGTGTTGGTATGATAATTATTTTGTAGATTTTACTCCTGTTTTACACTATGTAGTGAGGATTATTTTTTTAAAGTATATAAATTTGATATTATCTATTTTGTAGATTTTATTCTTTTATTTAATAGTGGGAGTTTACGTTTATAGGGTACATGCACAAGGATTGTAGACAAATAGACTCCCATATAAAGTATTATATAAAACATACTAATAAAAATATTATTTATCATATAACAGTAAATGAAATATAATATTGAATCTACATGCTTAAACCATCACATAATTATGAGTTTAGATCAAGAATTAGAAACTAAATGTTATTCCCCGATAGATTTTTCTGATGTGATTTAAATTGCCCATTCCAACTGTTCTTGCTGTGGTAAATATTTCCTGGTGACATGACACGGATGCTGTCCGACATGCCGTAGTGACAGCAACATCTTGCAATGTCAGCAATGTTTCGTCAAGGCCATCATCGTGTGGTACCACATCGTAACAAGCTGTATGATAACAAGCTCTTGCTTTGCTAAGCTAATAGGTTCATTCCGCTTGCTTTACACTCCAGCTTTTCATAGTTACGTTGTTTGTACAAGTCGAGGATAACACGTTCTGTCTGTGTAGATCATCGTGGCTGAAAAAGAGAATATACCTAGAGAGTGATGTAAAGGGGAGATAACTCAAGTGTCCCATAGTTCTGAGACTAGCACCTGAATATCAATAGTTCTGTGAATAGGTAATTAATAGTTGTGTGGAGACTAGTACCTGGATATATGGATATTGGTCATGAAATATTTAATATCTCGTCAGAATCAGATGTGGGTATTTAATTCTAATTAAGGTTTTCATACATGAATGTCTATGATCAGATAACACTGACCTGAAGAATATTGATGGGTTCCGCGTTGGCCTAGATGATGAATTATCGGAAGTATATAATCAATACGTCACGGACAGAAACAGATGAATAAGATCATAACCACTAGCTTGACAATCTATAAGATTTAGTAGTTTACTTAATAAATGTCATGCTGCGATGATATATGTTATATCAATGATATATAGTAGATTCATATAATAATTATTATAACAGAAAAGTAAGTCTTAAGCCGAAAATGGATTTGTGCCGGCCGTGCAATGGTTTCGACTATTTTCGATAGATCCCAGTCATATTTAGTCACGAATGCAGTCGCGACCTACATCTGTTGTTTATCACTTTATCCTGCCAACACGTCATTATGGCTTTAACCTTCTCCCTGCTGAATAAAATCAAAGTGTTCTATTTCTGCATGTGATCGGGCAAGTTAAGTCGCCTTCAGCAGGGAGAGGGTTAACAAGCAGGCTCTATACTAGAACTGAAGGTTAAGGTCTTAATAGAGCACCGATATTGATTTTATAATGCTTTAGCGGAATTTCCATCTTTATGAAGCTGATTGTTCGAAATTGAAACGTAAACAAATGTTCTCTGTATTGATCCATATTCTTATTTTTTTTTAAATTCAGTTTTATTTTCGTACAATTATTTAAAATGAGAAATTGATAGCTGGAGTCAATAATGAAAGATGTAAATCGTGGGATTGGATCGAAATTGACAGGTTGAGGTTGTTGTCTTACTATTAAACTTGTAGCTGGAAAGGAGTAGTTAGTTCCTTGACAAAACAATAAAAATTAATATTACATTAGAAGCCGATTTCACGATATAAGGTAGCACATTTTCCTAAGTTCTTTGCAGGATTTTGAAATGCAATTTTTATCTGACCAAATTATGGATGTTGAAATTCATGATGGTGCATATTTAAAAAGAGAACGATTTACAAAATAACCTATTTTTGCAGAATTTGTGTTCTTTATTAACAATAACACCATTAAAAAAAATAATTAAAAAGGGAATAGTTTTCAACAATCCCTATTCTGTATTTATTTTTAAATAATTAAAAAAGATTAGACTACATTTTTCTTATTTAATATTAACAGATATGAACATAATATTATTGAAATTCAGTGGACATGTGAAAATGTAGATTGTCCTATATACATCTGTAGACAAATCAAATGTACATACTTTCAGGCATACTATGTCAACAAACTGTGATTGTATGCCTATAAATTAAAAACTATTTAAACAAATTCATAACATTTTAAAGTATTAAATTTAACGTTTTAATGGAACATTTCCAGGAACGCGTCGAAGTCGTTCGGCTCCAGCCCGGTCATCCGAGAGTCCGCCAGATAGCTGCAAGCAAAGTCCATCCGTCGTCCGCAAGACCACGAGTCCATCGCCACGCGCCTGGAGAGACGCACGGCATGCTGGGAAGGTAAAGGAACCACCTTTAGACTTACAGAGCTATGATGCAAATGATGTTGAACGGTTACAGCGAAGCCGGGCGGCCAGCCAGAAAGAGGTGCGCTTCCTTGTCTGGTTTTCTTGCGGAGTTGCTCCGCGATGTTGTACCAGTACTTGTTGTTTGCTGTTTTATTATCAAAAACCCTCGTGTGGCTTCATTTGCTTTGGAATCACATGTTCCTATTGTTTAACCCCTGTGTTTGACACAACTTTTTGTTTTGGAATCATTATTAAAATACATGTAGCATTATTGTCCAATGGCTGTCGAACATTATTTGCGAAAATATATGCAATTTTAATTTTAAAATTATTATTCCTACTAGTTAGATGTCGGTCTTTTAATGGAAGGATTTTATATTAACTTCATTCACATGAAGACCGATGTATAACTAGGTGAACTAGAAAATTATCAGTTTACACTGTGACAAATTTTGAGAAATGAATACAATAATTTTGTGCATGATGTCCATTGCAACACCATATTAACCATTAATCCAGGTGAACACGATATTGTAAGACAATTATATAAATTATTTAACCCAATAATAAAATAATGAAGAAGGGGGCTGGGTGTGTGTGTGCCCTCCAATAATTTAGCCACGCAATAACAACCACTATTTCCAAAACAGGATATAAATTTATCGTTGCTCTTCAAGCAAACGATCATCGCAAATGAGTGAAAAATTCCCACAGCAACGTTAAACTCCATATTCGCTCACTCACCAAAGCAAAAGAGCTCTGAGCGCACCTCTAGTAGTGCTACATATATAGTTGTGCTGTAAACCTTCTTTTTTTTCAATTTCATTTTCGACACCATTATTTTGTTCCGATAGATTTTGTTCAGATATATTTTTTTCAGATAGATTTTGTTCAGATAGATTTTATTCAGATAGATTTTGATTTGGAATTTCAGAAGTCGTCTGACCAGCAGAGGAAAGAGCGCGCGAAGGAACTGCTGAACCGCCAGGACGACCTGAAGCTGGAACTCGTCACCGCCAAGGACCAAATCATGATCGAACGCAACACGTGGAGCTTCGACTGTAAGTTCCTCATGTGCTTCTCGTGCAAGAGCCGATCTCGAAGGACTGATGTTTGATGTGTCATGTGACCTGGCAAGTCGGCTTTTGGACTTCCGCTGTCTGTCTGTCTCTCTCGCTCTCCTGGCACGCAACTGCACCATGTCGACTGACTGCTGTAGCAAAAACTTTTGGCTTGGAACTATGGAAGACTCGCAACACCAACGGCACTGTGCGTCCATCCGATTCTCGGGTTCTGTCTAATTTTTATTTTCCGTCATGCTTTGATTGTACACGGTATATATACACTGCAGGAGGAGGATGTAACTTTGGGGGTCTGTTTGTAATTTTTGGGGTCTGTTGGATTGTGAGGGTAATTCTCAAACTGATTGTCCATCATGTTAAATATACAAGTATTACAGATTAGAAAATATTGAAATATTAACGTCGAAAATGTCTTGAAATTCAAACCGCATCCACTGTAAAGTGATATATACGTCTATTTATTTATACAATTTTTATAGTGTATTCACTATTCAGTTAAGAATTGAAGCTACTCTAAAATCACTACTACATGGTTTGAAGCACTCATAAAATCTCAAAAAAATCGGACAACTTTAGAAGTTCAGAGAACATTTGAAGCTGCAATTTCTTTACTTTATTTCAAGTAGATATTTAATAAATACTGCTATATTGTTGGCAGAATACATTTGCTATTCATTTACATTTCTCTGTTTAATTTAGACAAAGCTGTAATTTTTGTTTTAATTTACATTTAATTTATTCTTTAAGATTAACATTACGATATATACTAGTATAATATTTTTAATACTCTTTTTAATCCCATGTTGATCTTTACTGAAAAGAATAGACAATAATATGTACATTGCATTTCATATTGGGGTTGAGGCACACGGCATACCATTTCAAGGCATTTGCACACAGAAAATTCATTTTTACACACATATTTATAATAACCTCATTGATTTTCATTAAATTGTACATGGTCAATTCGAAAACCATCATTGTGTAATTTTCAGCTCCCACCGACTACATTGTAAAATCATTTCAATCACAATTTAATAAATATGCAAATATATGTTTGTTTGGATACCATGTGGATATCATGTTAATTTCTATCCATCGTTTAAATGTATGCAATTTTTTTTTTGTATTTTATGTTGAAAAATCAGCTTCATTCAGAATACCTTGTGGATTACCAGTTTCATGTATAATGTATTACATGAATGCTATGCAACTTTAAAACGATCTTAATGACGTATGCAGTCGATTCTTGGTGCATTTTTAAGAGATGCAAGTGGTGTAGTGATCGTGATGTCATATTTGCCCTCAACATCAATTTGATTGACATTGATTGACATTGATTGACATTTGAGATGGACAAGTGTGTTGATGTCATATGTGTGTCTACATGTAAACCTTGATTTGCTGCAATTTGTGAGTTTTTCTTTTTAGATTTATTTCGATTTAGCTTTGATATCGGTCAATATCACACTAGCTTTGATCTGCACAGAAATGTACAATGCACAAAAAGTATTATGTTGTTTTAAACAAAGTTATGTTTAATTAAAAAGAATAGTTCTGCTGTTTAAATGTTATGTTATTTAGAATAAACTATTTATCGTCAATTTTGCCGTAGATATTTAGATACAGTGCACAATAGCACACGCTATATTATCCAAATCTGTCAAGTGATTTGTGGCAAAATTTATAAAAAGTTTTAAAGATACACTTCTTGAATATCAAATCTTGACATTCTTTTTTTTAAAATTGTATCTAACAATAAATTTTAAAATTCATCTAAATCACAACAAACAAGATTTTGAAAAGAATAACAATTTGAATTGTGCAATTTTCAACATTTTATTTTAAATGTTGGAGGTTTTCAAAGGATTTAAATTTTGAATTGTGCAATTTGATCATTTCAGTGTTTGTGTCAGATGTGGGTGATGTTGACCAGCCAGGTTATATTGAGGCACTTGAGAAAGAAACACAAATTTTGGAGAAACGGGTTCAAGCTTGTCAGTCTCATATCATGCTTGTCACATGTTTTGACGGAAAGTCTAAATCTTTGTCATCTGATGTAAATTCTTCGACTTTTTAACAAATATAATGTAAATTATTTATGAACAGAATGTTAATTAATGATAGTTGTATTATTGTTAAACTTTTATAAAGAGCCGAAAACAGTGTCTCTTAAAGAATGATTATGTACACAGTTGTATGAATATTGATATACATAGATCCACATTATTTATATGAAATTCAATTATTGGATTTTATTGTATATACATGTAATTATAAAGGTATAACAAATCACAGAGTTGGTTAATATTAATTCTGTGCCACAACAGAAGGAAGTACATTAAAATCACTTTCTGAAAATGGCTGCCATTGTACAATGGGAGGCAACTCCTGTTGCAATAATGTCACACATGATATTATGCAATATATTTGATGTTCCCTTTACTACCAGTGAGAGTTCAAAACTGCTGTCAAATTTTCTACCTACAACTGTGTTGTTTTTTTCTTTCCTGTGTTTTGAATCTTTTCAAAGATTTATCAATGTTAGAATCCTCCATTGAGAGTGAATTTGGAGCTACATGTATGTTCATGAACAGTATCCATGTTTATGTGTGTATTTTCTATTTCAAGGTCTGATGGTGCTCCCTTCCAAAATTTTGGAGGACGTTTTATAAACTTGTAAATTGTACTTAATTTTCCCAAAAAATCGGTACGGCCATGTAATGCCAAATTGTTGTACATACTTTCCTAAGGTTTTAGTCCTACCCACAATGATTTTTTTTACAGTGCAGTGATCTATATAGAAAGAGATAATCCCAACATATAAATAGTACACAAGATGACAAAAATGATGGACATGTCATGACGAAATGACAAAATATTGGGAAGTTGTCTTTCAAGAAATTGTAGAATGTTTTTTTTTCTCTCATGAATATCCACAAGGAAGTTCAGTCCAAAGAATTGTTTTTAATCCAAGCTGTATGATTTGATGTTGTGAAGGTGTACTACTACGATTCTTAGCTTCATACCCATTAAATTGTACTGTATTTATTTGTATTCATATTAGAATGATGTACAAATGTTCTCTATATATATTACCATGTGCAGAATAAAACAAAAACAGATTTAAATATAAAGAAGTGCTTTGTATTTTATTATATAATTTGTGGAATGCAGTGGTCATTGGCGATCTACTTCAACTTGTAATGGATGGTACCAAGGATTATGTGATGAAGTTAGTGTCTAGTCTTTCTATTATTCCATACACTCATATAGGGACCGTACGTTGACACGAGATAGCCCGAGATTCATTCAATATCCGGTGACATAAACGGGTCAAACACCTAAATGCGCAACACATTTGACGACATTCCATTGTGACCTCACATGAAAACGTCACGATCCTACCTATCACCGGAAATGACGCCGACGAGACTTGCTGGACAAGCAGAAATTTCAAGGGCCGTTGGCTGAGGATATGTCTATGGATTTGTGTGTATGTGTGTGTGTGTATGTGTTTATTTGTAGTTAGGTAGAGACAACACTTTCTATTTCGATACTTACTCCAAAACACACTCCATTAGTCCCTACTCGTTCCCGAGTATGTTTTGTCATACGCATCTCACAGAAATAGAAAATACAGGAGAACCTTTTCCTTTCCAGAATATTTCACTTGTATCACAGAAACCTGCAAGACTGTAACACTTGCAGTTGAAGTAAACCTGCGAGAACTGGCTTCTACACATGACAAGCGCATTGCGATAGTATAGACAGTGATACTGTCTGCCCGGAATGTACAAGTAACGTCCATAAGCATTGAAATCGGTACCAGTGATAAACACTCTAGTAACAATTGTCCCTATATTAACTCTCTACATACTGGGGGCAAATGGAGATGCCATAAAGAGCTGATTATGGCTAATCCAGCAGGGAGAGGGTTAATACAATATACTGGGAGGAAATATAGAAACTAAGTAGTTTCATGCAAGCTGTCTGTCAGTATCAGCCGGTGTACGCAGGTTCACTGCAACGCTCAGAGCTACGGATGTTGCGGGTATCCTCCTGCTCTGAACTAGAAAGCCTGAAATCCTGAAACTTTATCAGATAACAAATGGATTTTGGCGAACACTGCATATTGCAATACAATAGTATATTTCTTTAAAATTTGACAAACACTATACAGTATTATATACTATCTATAGCAAAATAGTGTCCTCGTATATTAGGTCAATCATTAAACAAAACTGAAATCATGACTTTGAATGAGTGAACTATTTATAAATGCACACACACACACACACACACACACACACACACACACACACACACACACACACACACACCAAACATCCGAAGAAAGTTTGTTATTACAAGTTACCCATCTCTAAGACCAGCAACACACAAATAACAGGTTATAATGCATGGTTATAGTTGATTGAATTTTGGGTTTAGATCCGCTTTCCGGGTGGTTTCATTTCTACCACGGCTGACTTGTTTTGTATATCACTGTCCATGCTTAAACTAAGCCGTATTTTCACCGGCTGTTGGTACTAATCTACGGAATATCCTGCGGCAGTTATAACGTGGACAACAACTCTTTGAAATAACTGCAACTGTACACTTCAGTGGTTCGACGACGTCCAAAAGATGGCCGACGTATTGAGCACATCCAGGCCAAGGCCTCGGAAGAATTGACGATCTATAGAGACAGAGCATCTGTAACCGTTGGCGGGATTGTAAGCTCACAGCAACAACAAGAACTAGTTAGGTGTCCTGTTTGAGGCAGGACACGTTTACTTGGGGTGTCCTGGCCCCCGTTGCACGACGCTCTTGTAGGGCTACACTAGTTGTACTGGGCTCCTGCCACATTAGAAAGCGTTGACGTTACAATAGTTGTAGCCTACAAGAGCGTCGTGCAACGGGGGCCTGGTTTATTTTTGAGCATCCACATTAGGTTCCTGGCCGGACACCTCACAGAACTCGACAACGTTAGTGCTTGGCCATCTCCCCCAGGCAAGGGTACCAATTCCGAGCTTCGCTTGCCTCCATACGAGTCTACCGAGTTAGGTCACGCCGGCTAGGCAAGATGGCGCTTGGTGTGACTAGGAACTATCATCCTGGTTTCCGTTTGCGTGGCTCCAATTCTAGAGAGCATCGGAGCCACGCAACCGGAAACCAGGATGAGCAACTACATGCAGAGTTTTATTACTTATATTTCATACAGTGTATAACGCAAGAGGAAAATAAATTCGAAAACAAATCAACAAAGAAGTTTTCAGTCATAAACATTAATTTTCTATTTCACTGGAAAGGATTTTTCTTTTTATATCAATGTTAATATGTCTGTTTTTACAAGTCTTCGTGGGATCTGCGTTATCGATGGATCGCGTTGTGCTATCAGTGGATCTAATGTTGTTATTCCCATCGTTAGAATACAACTTTTCGGTTTTTAGAAACTATAATTTGAAAACGGTACAAAAGATTATGATTATGAAAATATTGTTTACAAGCAAATTCAATATTCATCATATTTTTCCCTACTCGCTTCTTCTTCCTATTCTTCTTCTTCTTCTCATTCTCCTCGCTTATCTTATCAATCTTCTCTCGATTCTTCTTTTTATCTTCTTTCTCATTTATGTCCTTCTTCATATTCTCTCCTCTCTTCCTCTTTCCGCTCTATTCTCTTCTTCTATCTTCTCTCCATCCCTTCTTGTCTTCTATCTCTTTCTTTCTTCTTCTTCTTCGTCTACTCTCCATTCTTCTTCTTCAAGGTTTATCACCTTAATCGCCCAACCGAAACGACCGTAACCCACTCAATTATGAATGGCTATCATGGTACACCGCACGTTTCACGCTTCTCTCGTATACCTACGTGAACTATACTAGGACCACAGCCCCACTGTCCCGTAACCTACCTACGACAGTATTATCGGAGACACGGGGAGTGGACATGGGGTATGCTATGGGGCAGAAGTTACTCGAGTGTCCTGAATGGCCATAACCTGTCATAGGTGGCGTCCAAGCGTTCAGTCTTTCACAGAGCCTACTTGTTATACTAATGTCTGGATTTACCTGATTTACTACAATACAATTTGTTTGTAAGTCCTATATTGAAGGTATAGGTAGCCACAACGTTACGCTTCAAGAACGGGTACTCTACTGCGACCAACCCATCCCGAACTTTCCATTCAACCAATAGCGTAGTAGGCTACAGGGAAGAGTAATTCAGCATACCCAAACACTTGTATTATAAATTCATATTAAAACATATCAAACTGAACATCAATAATTTATTCACAAATAAAGCAATCCTTCCTTTTCAACTAAATACTAGTATAGCAGTATGTAAATTACTAGGTAGACTATCTCTTTAAAAATCTCTCTCATCTTAAAAAATCCTTACTATATCCGCCCCTCTCCCCCTCGGCCCCCCCCCTCTCTCTCTCTCTCTCGC
>JAUTBX010163171.1:0-17569 GCA_032361465.1 Lepetodrilus tevnianus
ATATGTTATAAAGAGAGATATACTTAAATTATGAACTGATATGCATATGACGCAATATCGGTTATAATTGTGAACGTTATAGAAAATATTTGTACTTTTTTCCCATAACATCTTCTCAAAATGTTCTAAAATCTTCATAAGTATTGTACGATATAACTGGTATGACCTAATAATGATATATGACAACAATTTGCTATGGATATCAAGTGAATACACATTTTGTATTTATAAATAAAAGAAAGACGCGGACTAAAGAAACTATGTTAACAAATGTAAACGATAAACATCAACAAGTTCAAGGAAGTATGTCACAAGCATTACACAAACACTACAATGCTCTTTTCCGATGGGTATTTATGTTCAATCACGACAAATCAGACGTAAACAACTTTATCAGATAGCCATCAAAGCAAAACAAACGGAGAAACTTCAGTCTTAGCCCCCCGTGTTATTTTTAAGATTTTAGATAACATTCGAAAGTCCACAAAAACGAAAATTGCTCTTAATTTATTTCGCCCAAAAGTTAAAGGGGTAAAACAAACAATTTAAACTTTGAAGTTTCGGTACTATTTGCGTAACCACACATACTAGCCAAAAGTAAATGGTGAAGAATTTAGATGTTATCATATAACACTAAAGAAACACATGCATGAGAGCACGCCCTTTGATGAATATATATGCATTCGCCCCTTTTCTTCATTATCGTTCTCCCCCTGCTATAGTGTTGCCCCTTTCACAATGAACATCTAACGGTTATATTTATACCCAAGAATCCTGGCGTCAAATTCTTTCAGAGAGGGTCGTCCTTATTTGTCCGTCCGTTCATCCGTTTGTCACCTCTACCTTCACATATGGTTAGGAGGGGGATAGTGTGTGTTGGTGGGGGTGGGGGGAGGTCGTTGTGGGGATGGGTAAATAACAACAATTAAATTGACCATACATTCCCAACTTGTGTGTTTGATTTTGAGATATTAAATTTCAAAGTTTTGAAAATAAAGCCTTATCAAATCTAAAGTCTCTCACCCATGTACGGGTAGGTCTAGAGGACAATGAAGGCTCCCTATCGTGTGCCGTGCTACTTATCTGCCTCACGGAACCACTGCAATTGCTTCGCTATTTAGAGAAGGGGGACTATTTTCTCAGCATCTCACGCGGAAAGAATAAATCTTGCTAGCGACACGATATCTGTAATCTAGACGTTAATAAACTGTCTTGACAACTGAGAAATTCGAACACAGAAAGAAATTACCAAGAAAAAGCAGTCTCAATTATGACCATTCTAGACGATTAAAAAACACACCATATTATAATATACCTGTACAATTACAACTGTGATCAAAATTAGGTCAACTTTTTTGTCCCCCCACCCTTCCTAGATTTTCTTCATGATATCAGATGTACTAGTAATTTACTTTCTAACATTTAGAATTAACTATGCGATTTGTCCCAGAACGGCATGCAGCGCGTCGATAAAATGCACACTTTGCACGTATATCTGTTACGTACGTATGCATATAAATCTTAATGGTGTACTAATAATATATGGAAGATATCGCCTACCACACTATCTACAACCAGCAGAGCAGATGAATCAACGAAGAGAGAGAGAGATGAAACATTTGAACGCAAGTCACCATACAGTATGTGGGGATGTGGTATAGAAACAGTGTGGCAGATGTGATAAGAATCCACGCACGGACAGCATATATGATGTGATGTAATGTGTGGTGGTGGTGTGTGTGTCTGTGTGTGATGTGTGATGTGTGGTGTGGTGTGTGTGGTATGGACCTATGTGATATTGTATAGTATGGTGTGGTGTGGTTTAGTGTTGTGTGGAGTGGTTTGGTGTGGTGTGGTCTGGTTTGGTGTAGCATAGTGTGGTTTGGTGTAGTGTAGTGTGGTCTATTTGATGTGGCGTGGTGATGGTGTATTGTGTGATGTGGCGTGGTATGGCGTGGTGTGGTGTAGTTCATCCTCAACCTAGCAAAGAAAGCGTTACTGTCTAGAACACATACTTATTAGTGACTTGTGACATCTAATAGGCTTGTCGATTTCATCAGCTGTTGTCTTGTAATGTTCACGACACGTCATTAAAATGTGTGTACACAAATACATGTGAAATCTAACACAACTGTGAAATCGTTAGAACACCAATAAAGAATTGACTTCAAAGATGAATATTATATCTGCCAGTATTATTTTGTCAATATAATACTACCAATAGTTCCGATTTTTCACCATCAATATTGAAATATAAAACATGTTTAGAAAACTATTGAATTTAAATATTCAGTAGATAAATCTAACATTGTAACATCAATAACGGCAAATTTAATGTATTACTTATAAAGTGCATCTCTTACTATATAACGTGTATGCACATATTATGAATACAGAGATTGCTGCTGTTTACATACTGAGATACCGATACTAATTAATACATTAGGTCCAATATATATGTATATACATTAACACCTAATATATATTCAAATATATGTAATCTTTTATTTTGCTATATACATTAATGTAACTTTCATTTGACTTTAAGTTTAATTTCCCAAAGTAATTTAAATATCAGGCAAGGTTAAACGAAATAAAATAACAATTTTCACTAGAAGGTCTACTTACTAGTTTCGCTATATGCTATGTACTTAGCATAGTATTATACTATACTATACTATACTATGCACACACGAACTATATTTTTCAAAGTCTCTCAAATCCTATGACATTTCAAAAGGAAAGTGATATTTCATCCATTGTTCCATGTAATTGTTAAATTGAAACAATTCCTCAGCTACTTCTTTCTGAGTATACGAACCAAACACCACATTCTTTATGAGTACATAAGGAACCAAACACCGAATCCTTTACAGGAAATAGGTGATGTTGTTACTTTGGAGATAGTTAGATTGCTTCTCCGGGCATTTAAAGACGCTTGCAATATAAAATATGTAAAACGGATGTGTATTTGGTTACCGCTGTTAAGTTCAAGGCATGCGATATTAACTATAATACATCTAGAGATCTTCAAATACGAGGGGAAAATCGCATCATACGCTTTTTAATGGAAAATGTCGTTTAGAGATTGAGCGGATCATATTTGCTACAATGGCGGATCTCTGAAAGCGGTGTAATAGTTTCATATTCATCCATGTGAATCGATCCACTAAGCACAATTATACCTGTGAGGTTTATACCTCTGAATATTTAACTTTAGCAGCTAGATTTCAACCAGATAAATAATTTAATAGTTATGTAGCTAAGTTATATAATACACAGCGTCGGTTTTGCAGCAGATGTATTCATGATAAATAGTTACTTCGTCATATCGTCACCAAATATTAATGACAAGTGCATCTACTCAACAAACGCACCTAATTATAAGTGAAATAGAAAAATCACGAACGAGTGAAAACAACCCCCCAGATAAGAAATACTAGTACATGAACAACATCGTGGATATATACAAACCATGACGTAAATTTACTAACACAACGAATATAATTTGTCCATTTGTCGTATGTCATGTAAAACTGTTAAATCTTCTCTACAACCAAACAAGTTTTGATTGATTTCATATGAATTCGTCGAATTAATATGATCAAGAAGAAATCTAATTCTAATAAAAGCAAATGCGGAAGAAAATAAAAACTACAAATCCATAACTTTATACAGTCATAAAAATCAGGGTATATTATCCGCCAATAGACAGTGCATTTATATGTTTTGATTTTTCATCATGCATACTGTGGTGCAAAGACAGACAGTGTGTAGGATATATGAGATATTGAGCAATAATACATTACACTTACTTCTCGTAGTATTTGCATATCTATTGGTACACGTTTACTATTATAATGTCAAAGTTCTATAATTACAAATAAAATGTCTACATGCAACTACATCTATATACAGAGGCACAGCAAAGTCCGAGATAATACATGCAATGTATAGGACGACACAGGAGAGAAGATAGCGTGCATATAAAGTATATATATCAACTAACCTTCTGCAAATTTATGCATAGATCTCCAACTCTCCAGAGTGTCTGATAAAATAAAGAATAAATAGAATGTACTCACAATTTTACAATGCCCAGAAAAATTGCAAATAACATACATTGATTTCTTATTAAGCAAACCGGAAGTGGAAACGTGGTGGTACTAAATACTAGTCTGCTTAATAATAAGTAAATAATATATATATATATATATATATATATATATTATATATATATATTAAAGGCATAATATCACATACATTTATGGTTGTTTTGGACAAGGTCTTAGCTAAAACTGCAAAATACATTCACTTGAAATACATAAAATCATGTTTGCACGTCTAAAACATTTTCACGGCTGTTTGGTAGACACATAACAAATGTAACCCCCTGTACAGCTGCTGTAGTCTATTGCTAGACAACCTGAATATGGTCGTATTGCTATTTGCTTCATTATGTCAATGCAAGGGGACATAACTCACTGGTACGACTTTACAATATGTACATGTAGATGCACTATATCTAGAGTCATGAATGTTCATCTTCATGGATATCTATCGTATTACTGAACGTTTCGTCAGTTAATAACTTAATACCCACATCATCATAGTACATCAAACGGTACGACCATTTATCCATGATCGTCTCAGCGAAAAACGAAAATATTCCAAATAAAAATGTCAATACATTCATAAACATAATATGTAGTAAGACTGAAAACTCATTGAACTCGTTTGTTCAGGAGCCCATCACCTTGTACGAGTGGACATTTGTAAACCTAGGATAGCTATTTGTATGGGTATACTATGGACAATTGTGTGAGTAGGATATGGACATGTACGCGCATGCCATGTACGTTTGTACTATAGTATGATAAGGACATTTGTACGCCTAGGATATGGACATTTGTACGCCTATGATATGGCTATTTGTACGCTTAGGATATGGACATTTGTACGCCTAGGATATGGACATTTGTACGCCTAGGATATGGATACGAGTATCTAGCAGCCAATCAATGGAAGAAGTCGGGTTCTGTCGATAGCTTAGCCCTCTCACTCGCCAATCAAGACTATCAGACTAAATCTCGTGCCATGCTTTGTACAAAGAGCTTTTATCTAACATTGATCGTAGATAATGTCAGAGTCTGTGAAACTGTATCCCATTTCGTTTTCCTAAAACAATGGCAGCATGCAAACCGTGTTTCCTATCGCCTCGATTCGTCCTCGTTATCGCGAACCTATCGACGTCACTCACGTTACGCTCGCCCGGCGACGTAACGTTTAATAAATCGCTAGTCAAAATAACGCTTAAACTTAGCCTCTTTCCGTAGCCATTAAGTCCATACGTTCCGTTTGACGATAACGTACAGGTCTACGCCATTTCCGCTACGCTGATGCCGTACGACGAAACATGGAATGACCAATACTCCTAAGGTGGAAAGACTGTCACGATGACGTATCTACGCCATTTCCGCTACGCTAACGCCGTACGACGGAACATTGAATGCCCAATACTCATAAGGTGGAAAGACTGTCACGATGACGTATCTACGCCATTTCCGCTACGCTAACGCCGTACGACGGAACATTGAATGCCCAATACTCATAAGGTGGAAAGACTGTCACGATGACGTATCTACGCCATTTCCGCTACGCTAACGCCGTACGACGGAACATTGAATGACCAATATTCCTAAAGACGCTGCAGACGTCGACGTCGCCGTAGCCGGATTATCGAGGCCGCATTGTCTACCGGCGTCGCGGTAACGTATCCATGTCAGTGACGTTACGCTCGCGCGACGACGTAACGTAGCAGGAGCTGTTACACTTTAGTCAAAATACGCCGTAACCCACACCTTCCCAACAGGCAGGGCATCCAACTAATGAAGCCAGGCCTGATAGTTTATAATTAAAGGAAACCGGCGTTAGATAAAACAGCGCGTCAGGCAAGGTGAAACTGATACGTAGGAACAAACGTTGGACGTTGATATTCTCTCGCGTCGAAGCTGAAACGTATGCTATCATAGCAATGGATACGTGGTGGCTATTTCCAAAGAAGTCAAATTCATTTCCCAAATGAAGGGTTGAGTTGTCTGTTCTAATTGATCCATCCCCCGAAGGAAGAGGCTGCATTGGCGCATTGCTATCACTGCGCGTCTGGCTTCCGTGTATCTCGCCGGGTTACGTCTGCTAAATAAACTCTGAGGTTATTTCGTGTCTTGCTGGCCGTGTGTTCGAGGGGCGACACAATGAACGGCTGTGCTTCTCCTTCTTACTAGTGCCACGGACATCGGAGACTAACTCAACTCTGGTCAAATTTGAATTTCCAATTACCAGTGACCGGCCTAAGACAGAGTGACAGCGCTTTAAATAAACAGACAAGGTGTGGATTTCAACGTCACGAGTTTCAGGTTTGATTGGGAACGTCTGCTGTAGCTACGAGAGCATGGATAAAGAGAGTGTAACGACAGAACGACAAGACGACAGAACGACCGCGAGAGTAGACGGAACTACAGCAGGGCGGGGAATAACTCAACTCTTCTTCATATCGACATGAACAAAAAACACCACTACATTTCCATTAAAGTAGCAATGCAAACACTATATTCAATTACGGAACATTCGCGAAGATATCAAATATATCATGAGTAATATGAAGTAGTTTGTGTATGACGACTATGATACATATTGTGATGATTATGAAACATATCGCACAGACTATGAAACATATCGCAAAGATTATGAAGAGCATATCGGAAAGACTATGATATCAAGAAGACGCAGTGTGAAGTCTTAGGCCTATACCAAACATCATGAAGACTATCAAACATATTGTGAACGTATTTAGTAAATCTTTGACAACGTATAAAGATATATAGTTTGCTTGCATGTGTACACACAGTCGAACTACTCCCGTAAATTAATATACACTAGGTATATACAATAACTATACAACTATACGTGTATCCATACACGATGATTTGAAGTTTGAGACATCGTAAACACATTATATTAGTTCACCTTACTGCTAATAATACGCCACAGCTTGTAGAGTATTGTATAGATGCTGGCCAAAACAACTAATACACAGAAGCATGTATATAGTTATTCAAGAGATCTAACATTGCAATACACATTAACATAACGGTAGAAGCATCCAACATGACGATAACTGTCTACTGCGTGATTAAATATCATGACTGGTTGCTCAACTCATCTGGGATGATCGTTTGCATTTTAACCGTTTTTCTACAGTTTTGACAGTTTGGCTTTTCCTGTGTGCGTATTTCGTTTTAAGAAAGCAGAAACTTTTCGATGATTGAGGAGACGTTAATTACTTATCCGTCCACAATGCCGGGATATTGTAGCGCTTTTGACGTTTGTTGATATGTTAATGAGATCAGCAGAAGCCCGCGAAAGGATGACACCGCCTTGAAAAATGATGAGTTCATGCTTGAAATCAGTGTATGTACTTGGTAGACACATCTTGTGTACATTTCAGGAAATCCGACCTCCTAATTGAAACGCTATGCTTTACGGTTAATTGACGTTGTCAATTTCCATGTGAAGTTAACATATGCCCTCGAGCGGTTTGTACGCGTTTGAGTTTATCACGTCTGCGATTGCTGCACCGTCTTCGGGATATGTTCCTTCAGTTTTAAAGACTAATTAGAAAAATGATGTTGTATATTTCATCGCCATAATTATGTTCGTGGCAGTGGAGATTAATCAATGTCTGCTAGAAATGACGGACATATGTCTATGGTATATCTTCATACCGATGTATATTTCAAGAAAGAAAAAAAAGTTTGAACTTAACCATTACACACACGCTATATAGCGTGTGGAAATCCACATTTAAGGCAAAATGTGTCTAATTTATAAATTATGAAAATGATTAGATTTGTAATCAATTTCTGGTCTTACCTGTCAATGAAGAATGGCGTGGACAACTCAATGCCACAATGTCTGTAGTAATAGACAAGTATACGTGCTCCCAGGCTTAAAATGACAGGTCTTCCTATGAGTCAATACTTCTCATGTACCTTCCACCCTCCTTCTTCTCATAACCACGTGCAAACCGTCATCATTTGCATGTACATTTCCCCGTAAAATTGACCATAGACGTATCAATCAAATCTGACGTTGAAATCCTGCATAATGCCTTCAAAGAGGTCAGCGACTCCCAAAGGTGATTTAAATGTCTTATAAATCACTTTTTAACTTGATTTCCAACCTTTAGGTATTATTTCATAGCAAAAATCAATACGGCCCTTCATGCTAATCATTCTATAGCCATTTATGAAATCCACACCGTTCTCAAAGGTGTTGGCACAACCGGAAGTACGTGAATCTAGGAAAACGTAAACTTGTACTAACCATTACTGGCATCAGTGTCGCGTGGTAAAAAAATCTGAAGCTCATGATTTAATTAATTAATGTCATAACTCTGACATGAGAGTAAACTGCTGTGTCGTGTTGGTAACATTAGGAAGGTCCAGATCCCTATAAGCCTCATCGTTCATATCGTGCAATCAGTGCTAATGACAACAGTCTTCGTATCGCTTACATCAAGTAAGTGTGTCCAATGCCAGTGGTTCTACAATCGCTAGCATTCTAGCGCTTTGCCGTTACTCATAAGACAGAACCCAGTCATGTATTTTTGAAAACCGGGCGATCGGTCTCTTCTGATATCCGGCGATCGCTCTCTTGTGATATCTTACTTCACTTGGCCTTTCAATGGTTATGGGGGTTATTCATGAACAGTGAAATGTGTTTGCGATTGGTAGTGTGTATTTCTAGAATATTTACAGCATGGGGCGGATAATATTATACCATAAGTATCAGAAGGGTCGTCTCTTATATATTTGACACGTTATGGGTTGTCGAATATGTCTTGTTTGTGATACATGTGTATTTCTTTGTAGTGCTCCAACGATTGAATGACAATGTGCTGCATGCAATGTTTCCAACATGATGGCGTTATGATGTAATGTGTCTACATTTATATTGCACAAAAGTCATGTTCTAAAACATGCGCATAGAGCTAGATTATTACCCATGTTCTCATGTTTTCCTTCTCAACTCCATGGGGAGTATACATGTTATAAATAAATGTGCATGCTACACTATCTATCGATTACTTAAGCGGAAATTGTTTGTATATTTCCAGATTAAGAAAAATAATATGTATTTTGCTTCTCTTGTATTATAAACACTTAATTAAGGAATCAATTTTCAGACTTTAAAGCCTGCATTAAAATTAATCAATATTTCACTTATGTGCGTGAATACAATATAAAGGCACGATCCATTAACAATGCTATCGTGATATTCAACCTATATCTACATCTTGATATTATTATTATTGATTCAAAACATATAGTTTTGATACGGAAAAGGGATCTAAAACCTGTAAAACGCATAGTTCCTGATCAGTGAACATCTCACCCTCATCTTCATAGCAAATCCTCCATACTTAGAAAAAAAAGTCGTTAATATTAATACGAGGCATATCGCTAAAAACAATCTATACACAAAAACAGGAAATAATGTGCCACGGGGATATTTTTCTAACGTGACACCCACAACTATGAGAGTAGTGGGCCTTTAAAAATGGTTACTTATTGCATAGATGAAATACATGAACGCTAGATGTCAGTAAGAGCTGGCATCAATTTGCCATAAATCTTGAAAGATAAATAGGCAACGATCAAGCAAGCATCGTTTCCCGTCAGGATGGCAATTGTACACCGCGAGAACGGTTTTCCTTCTGGCTCGCGTGTTTATATGAGTACAGCCCTCCTCGGCTCGTGATAGCTTTATATACAGAGATACAGAGGTCCTTAAAGTTTTCTTTACTTCAAGTACTGTAGTGCTTTAATAAAATATGACATTATTTCCCCCTGTTAATTATTGTTGTATATTTATATTTATAAATGTACTTAAGAAAATGTGTTTTTTAGGCCAACAGGCCGGGTATTGATGTAAATTGTCTTAAATAATTTATATGTTTTATATGTAAATGCATAAGACACAATAATACACTGTTTTATTATTATTATTATTATTTATAAAATATGATAATTTATTTTCACCGTTAATTTGTTTGTCGTAGTTTTGATGATAAGTTTAATGTTTATTAATTTAATTTGCTAATATATTTACATGTATATATATTTAAACTAATCTATATATAAACAGTCATGTTATGTAACTTCATATTCACCTTAAATAGTAGGTTCGTCATTTACAGTGTGGGCTAGTGTATTTACTTTGTAAAAGCGCTGAAATGTATCAAGGTAAAACACATCTCATGGATAATACATTATAGGGTACACATAGGTCAAATGAAATATATATGGATGAAACAAAAAAACTACTTTCATTTAATTAATAGAACATGCAATCGTGATAAACGTACTTCTATAGAATGCTACTAAAGTTGTGACCACTAATAATGTTGTCTTTGAGGGAATTTAATGAGTAAATTAATGATATCAGTATTTTGATACTATCATCACTACGATATACATTCTATAAATCAATCTCGTATACAAAAATGAAACAATACGGTCACACTTTTATTCTTCGATTTGAGTTTCTTCTAGTTAAAAAAAAATGTGTCAAATCAAAATTTAATTTTAATATCATTACTCATTTCTACACACGATACGGAATCTGTTAATAATGCACGGCGTGGGACTTGTTAACTGTTTATCTGTGTGCACTGGCGTACATGAATGAACTGAACATAATCCTTAATGTATTCTTTCGATGTGTGGGAGTAATTCACTTCTGACAATCTCTCCTGCATATACTACATATATCTAGACTATTGTTCCAATCCAGGCGCACTCTATTTCGCCACGTGATGTGTGTGCGTGCGAGCGTGTATGCGCGCGCGTGTGTAGTATGGTGTGATACCAGCGAAGAATATTGAAATTATTTATTTTCATTTAAATCATATTTATTCTCATGAAAGCAAAAAAACAAAGCGATTAACAGACATTAATAAATACATCTCGAGGATTGAACATTGGATTATAGTATTTTATGTTAATGTCGCTCCCCAATTATAAAAATATAAATCGTCTACTATATTTACTAAACATCTAATGAAATTGGCGTTAAAGACTTATGTTTGGCTATATTAGATTCATCTATTTAATGTGTATGTATCTTTAACGTTGTATTTCTTAACTGTACTAAAAGTAACATAATACCAATTCAGCTATGCTAGCTATTTTCATTTGAAGTCAATTTGTATTGTATATTTGCTATTGAGGTATATATAGTATTATCTATTGATCGACCGAGGAAATGTTATGCACTTGCGTAAAGTGGTATCATGTACTAAGACGTGTACCGCCTGAGTTATCATTAAGACACCTCCATACAACGGTAGGCATACTCCTCAAGAAGTTAACTTGCTTAACTCACTCCCTGCTGGATTAGGCATAGACACCGCTCTCTAGAGGCATCTCTGGTTGCCCCCAGCAGGGAACATACTTTACACACACACATACACACACACTCGCAGACACACACACACACACACACACGCACACACACACACACACACACACACACACTGCCACACACACACACACACACACACACACGCACACACACAGACACACACATACACACACACACATACCCGCACACACATACACACAATTCTATAATCATTTAAAAATATACTACTACTAATACTACTACTAATAATATTAAATCCGACTAAACTTCTTAACGAGTTAGTATTTAATAACATGTTAGTCTACGTATGCAAGGCAGATATTCCAATAAGAACAGACGGTCTGCATATCATGGGAAGAAAACAATCAGCTCTTTGTATGAAACGCGCACAAAGCCTATTTTATGCATTGCGTGCAAAGGAAATCACCGTACCCTCAACTAGATAAATTAGCCTCACATTAAAGAAAACAGGGTTTAGCAAAGCCACGAGAGCCATTTACGAGAAGTTTCTCTGTTTGTGAACATACACATACATATATAGCTTGTCACACGCACTTGTTTTTGAAACTGACAAGATAAGAATCAAAGACTCTCTTGTCAATATCCCCCTATCCGGTCTGTTATTGAGTGCAATCGACAACGCTCATGTGAAAACGTGAAACTCGAGCGACAAATATGATTGAAAACCTATGCCAGAATCCAATTTCGAAATTGAAAATGATAAATGCGAAACAATAGGAGGAACCGCCGCATATTGGTGTCGGATTGCGCATGAAAAACAAATCGTTAGATAACCTCGTAGTTCGTAGAGACACTAAATACGATGAAACCGATTACACTGCAATGTGATCACGGTAACATGGCGGTCGCCAAGGGTTATCCATTTTCGCATCAGAGTCTCTTGTAAGTGATATCTCTGTCAGATTATCCGATTATTGGATTAGCAACCAGCTTGGCCAGCCTTTATCAGCTGAGGATAAACTCGCTTCGATTGGATAAACATGCTTTCCTTGAAAACTGGCGACCAATATGTCAATTTCAAAATGGTGGCGTTTTGACGGATGCATCCTTTGGGAGGAAAAACCGTTAATAAAATAAATAGATTTTCTTTTTTTTCCTGACACTGATTGACAAATAATAACACATTATTTTCAATTTAGACGGTGGTTGAGCGTATTGATTATAAAAACATATGTATGCACTACGATACCGAAGTACGAACTATTATGATGGCCGAACTATTTGCCTATTTTCACATTACTGGGGAAGCGAGGTAAATGGCTTTAGCATCTTTTGAGTGATGCTACGTTTAACACGTCATCAATGCGACACGACATAGTGCTATACATTAACTGTACCACACAGCCGAAGATAAGAGACTGTGCTGTGGCACGATGTCATTACTAATCGGACATAGCGTATGTAATATGTTCTAAGGAAGTGTCCCTTTGCAAAACTGCGTATAGATTTGTAGACAGCAACTTAATCCATTTCAGGAAGTATATTCCGCATTATAAATTTAATTAATATTACAATATACATATCGGTACTATTACAAACAAAAGAGGCATATACCAGGAAGTAATCAACTGTAGGCCTACTATAGTAGGTATTAGGTGTGGAATAAGCGTGCCAAATTATCTTAATAACAAAATATATCTTTGCCCGTTGACATTTGATGACAAGTTCCATACGAAACGTATGCGATAACACTCCAATCATATCATCACGACCAACAAAGTCTAATAACAAACACACCCTCTTGCAAAACCCATCTACGCCGCTCCACAGAGCTGTAATAATACGACATGAGATAAAATGGCAACCATAACTGTGGCTCTATGATGACCATACGAACATGTACCTTTCTGCTTTGCAGTTGTCTCTCTTTGCATGCCGTTAAGAAGAATGCTAGACAGAGGATCATTCAGGTTCTTAAGGGGACCTAAAGGGCGTCAACTGGGTCCAGTTGTCTCAAATATCTCCACAAACTCGGAGTGGATTACCTCAGATACCACGATGAGCTTCAGACGACCCAATGTGCCTGACACGTGTTAAAAATCCTTTTTAAAAATGTAAACTTCCAACATAAATATTTGGCCAGTTTCCTTGTCAGTATCCTAAAGATACTGGGGGTATGGCTTTACACCAATTCAAAGCGGCGATAATCGACAAGAAAGTTTACAATACGTAGCTAAACCTCTTCTAGTCTTTCTGTGAAAAGTAACGTTATTGTGATTGTTTTCATGGATTCTAATCATAAACACTGTCTCATATGTGTGAATGGGAGCACATATATATATGAACAATACATAGAAAGGTGTACATTATTTATATTTTTTTTCTTCATTTTATGAAAGTCATTCAGAAATGTATCTTCATTTTACTTGGATATTACTTGGATTAATTTCTTGATGCCAAAAAATAAACACTGACAATTTTTGTTGTTGCTTTTAATGCCCATTTATAAAAACGGTAATTATATTTCTCTTTCCCGCGGATAATATAACGTTAGCTTATCATGCTATATATAACGGTCTCGGAATTTTTATATAAATCACCGGAATGTAATTGGCATTTGGAATTTCCTTTATAGAATGCTATGTATAGCATCATTTATGTTTTCAATGTATTTTCCAGTCTTCATGCATGAAAGAAGATTTCCAAATGTTGAAATGTGAAAAAGTAATAAAATATTGAAACATTTATCACAGGCATCATGTGATCGTATGATAGCAATAAATTATGGATACTTATTTCCTTCTAATACTTAAAAACACATGAAAAAGCCTCCACAAATGCGAGCGATCCGTCTCCATAAACCAAACACAATGTGCCATCGACCAATATGGCGCTCATTTTAACGACGCCATTTTGAAGCCTATAATTTGAGGCGGAATGATTAGCCAATAATTATAGAGGATTAGTTTGACCGTTGTCCATTTGGTCGCAACCCGTTGTTTGTTAAGCGTTCCAATATCTTTATAGTTCTCTGGATATGGGCAATTGTTTAATTTTAAATGCTTCAAATTCAAACGGCCATTGTTATACGGAACTAAAAGGGCCAACATGTCGTCCACGTCTGGTATGGTATCGTGTGAAAGTTTCATCGTTTGTCGTTCATAAAAAAACACACCATTAAATGAACCTGCCACTATAAAAACAGTTCAAATTGGTTGGAAAATCTTTACCTAGCCTTTTCACTATGTTATAATATGGACATTTATTTATGTTTGTTCAGATATAATTAATTAATTATACACAGTAGTATTTTCTGCAAAACATTCACAGCTATTTATATAAAATTCATAGGTAATCAATAATGGCTTGGTAGATGAGGGGGAAATATATGCACAGTGTACAATACATATGCATATGCTATCATATGCGTTGCATACATATACTATGTGCGTCGCTGCCACCTGTGTCTATAAGACGGTATTAATATTCACAGGGAATATTTAGCCTTGCTTAACATTGATTTCTGTAACTGATGAACATACAGCTATATTCGTATGCCAACTGTTCGATATTCCGGCGATACATGTTGTCACGAAATGAACAAAGACGTAGCCTACTCGTAGTCTCTGTTCAATGTCTTTCAGACATTCCTGTTTTCCTAGTTGACATGTCCTTATTCAATGTCCGTTGATTTTTATGTCAAAGAAATTATTTTAAAAATGGAAAGGAAACAGAGGGCATTATTTTAACTGTCAAATGTCCATATCGTTTAAACGTCAGCATGGCAGAAATAGAAGTGGTATTCACCCCTCATAAGTTATTCTATTCTTAAATCAACGTCTTCCAGGAAATGTAATGTACGTGCTCTGGTAACATTGAAATACACGTTACTTAAAGAAGTCTGTTACACGACGATCAAAGTAAGATTTTTCGAAGTGTATTTCAGACAGACATTCGTCTATATGTCTGATGTGGGATTGTTCCTTTGCGATTAAAGAAATTGACTTCACACATCAAACAAATTCGAGTTTGTTTCATAGCGTAACGTGATTCCTGTTATACAAAGTTCTCTTGGATTCCGTTCCTGGTTAGAAAATAACAAGATCGTCTTGTAACTAAATGAAAAAGCCAACATAATAGGGAGCTCTCATATCATGAGAAAACTACCATCTCTCTGTAGAATCAGACGAGTCGTAACTAAAGATGGCGGACAGCGAAGTTAGGATGGCGCAAGGATCTCGAGGGACGTTTGAAATCATCTCAAATGTCGAACATTCTCGTTTTCTGAGCAGAAAACTTGAGGCCTAGTCCGCCAGGGAATCTCTCTTCCACTTTACTAACTTGTACAAACCACAATTGCTTTAAATTGTCAGAGATCTTCAAGCAGACGACAGGTTTATGTGCAAGCACTGGCCCTTGCAGAGATGTCGTCTGAGCGAAGGACAATGACGTCTGCGTTGCTAGAAAGCGCGGGAATATGGACTTCATTGTTCAGTAGTGCTGGTGGATTGGAAACTGCCACCCTTCATTTAACATATCGCAACGCCAAACTCCTATTTCTTCGCGCCCCGAACACACACAAATAAAAAAAAGGAATGAAATTTGAACCCATGCGTAGCAGAGGCACAATGTCAGACCCAGTCCTGCCAAATTCTGAGTACCGTCACGTGAGAGTACAACGCTTCCTCGGTAATGGACATCGTCTGTTGCGGCCATTGTTCTATACGTAATTGAAATGGACCAAAAATCCTGGTGGTCGTTGACAAGGACGTCCAGAGTCTGCTTGCTAACGTCAGGGATCGTGTCAAGAAATCCTACACTACAATTAAGTCTTGCCATCGTATCCCCCACCCGGAATCTGTGTCGTATACCCATGATCATCCCTAAACCCTACCCCAAATTGTGTGGTCTTGACTAGGGAATTTCAGCATGATTTATGGCCGAAAAGACAGCCCCCATCAAGAAGAAGATTTGACAAAATTGGTTCATTTCTCTGGATGATCTTGGATAAATGACAGTGCCGTAATGTGGCTTCACTCGTAGCACTTCACGAAGAATCTCTAAGCCAGGATAATTTAACGTTATTAACCTGCCAAGATAGGTATCCGATTGGCTTATACCCTTCTGACTATAATTAACCCTCATTCCACCCCTGATATTGGGGGATGGTTGACCCCTCGGGCTAAATTAACAAAACAGTTATCCCAATAGCAGAAGCAAGACGGGCTCTTGATTCTTACGCTATAGAAACAAGTAAATCGCTGATGTACCTCACACGAAAACAACACATTTCACATGTCCGCGGGCTCATAAGTGACCCGTGGTCGATTTCAGAATGCCCATCACTCATCTGTCAATTACTTTCACAAAAGGGTTATTTGTATTTGGTATTCAACAGGTCGTGATCGGACATCATTCGAATTCTGGGTACCCGTAAACCCCAGCGGCCATTTTATGAGCAAAATACGCACTTAGCAGTCATTTACAATAAGCACGACCATTTCTGTAAGATTTACGGATACTTAATGCATAGCATTAGGAAATGAATACCCCACAGTCAATTCCACATTCTCGTATGTTTAACACACAGATAATCACATTGCCAAAATAAGGTTGGGGTAATTCCCGTATTGAACTATGACCCACTAGTATAATTAGTTTTGCTTAGCGGGGCTGACCGGTTCATTGTTTGGCGTAACTTTTAAATATACGTTGGAGAAGCTCTAAAATCCAAAATTGGAGTAACTTCCTGGAATATGTTCAGCGCAGTCTAAGACTTAATTGACAATTAATATGCCACGGGATTGGAAATGCCACGAAGTCTTTGCATGACAATTAGTTAAGATAAATGACCATTCATTATCCCGGATGTGTAACACGCCTATAGTAGTATTATACTGTCAAAAGTTGAAATTGATACTTTTAGATGGAATTGAAGATATAGCATTAGAACAATGAAAATTGTTTTAGGTCCGCAAGTTGCAGTTTGTTACTGGGTAGATGTATACTTCCAGATATAAGTTTGATATAAGATATAAGTTTATACTTTTAGAATAGGTTTATTCTTTCAGAAAGGGTTTATACTTTCAGAATATGTTTATACTTTCAGAATATGTTTATA
>JAUTBX010163171.1:17669-29196 GCA_032361465.1 Lepetodrilus tevnianus
ACTTTTAGAATAGGTTTATTCTTTCAGAAAGGGTTTATACTTTCAGAATATGTTTATACTTTCAGAATATGTTTATATTTTCAGAATAACTTTATGCTTTCAGAATATGTTTATATTTTCAGAATAGGTTTATACTTCCAGAATAGCTTTCTGCTTTCAGAATAGGTTTATACTTTCAGAATAGGTTTATACTTTCAGAATAGGTTTATACTTTCAGAATAGCTTTATGCTTTCAGAATAGCTTTATATTGCCAGGTAGGTTTATACTTGCTACTCGTCTTACAGTTGGCGTATTGTATTCTGAATTTATTGAACCGTCTAACACACCTGGCGTTTGGTATTATTACATATTTAATTAACATTTTGTCAATATCCATAGTTCATATATTAGCAAGAACATTGTATAAATAGATGAATAAATTGCATGCGTATGACTATGTGTGCATGGTTATATTAGTATGCAACACGTAATTTCAAACACACATAGTTTTTCCCCATCGATTCAGCATATTCGATTGTTATATTATAAGAATATAAGATATTAAGATTGAGTCCATAGCAGCATGAACGGTTTTCATTAAATAAAAACATATTTTGAGATAAACATAATGAGATAAACAAGCATTTGGAAAATAACTTTATAACTGTATGTATCAAGGATAGCGAATTTGATGTATAGGAGGGCCTACTAATGGTCAAGAAAAGAGACAAATCGCTTGGACAAAATCAAATCCGCACGGATACTCCTCAGGGAGATGAGAGCCCCCCCCCCCTCCCGCCAGCCGACGGGAGACGCCAGATCGCCATTCGGAAACGCTTTGCGGGAACGTGTGACCTCGGAAATCTCATACCCAATAATGATCTCTCTCATCATGTGACAACCCGCGGATGCGCATTTTCAACTCCTTTGTCGAGAAAAACACACAGACCTTTCTTAATTAAATCTTTGACAAACATTCGCCCCAATTACCGGACTTAGGTAAACGAACAAGGCGATGTCCACGCCTCAAGGCATGGCGTCAATTATTGCATGTGTCGTGAAATATCGCGAGCTAACGAGACTTTGTTAGAGATAGCTGGATGCTGTCAAAAACGAAATATGATTGATAAATTCGTCTGCCAGTTCACAGCCCCCAGGGATCGGGACTGCTGTCAAAGAGAAACATCATTAAAACAACATTTGATAGCTGTCGCGTTCGCTCTTACCTGTGGATCTAATTAGAAGAACCCGCTGCTGATTAATAGGCCAGACGAATGTACGAAATAAGATACAGTGTTTCTTGATGATGGTTTTGTTTGGAGACGTCGTGAAGGAAAACCGGGTGTCGAGAACGAGGCTAAATGACATTGATGCCGACACTGAATACCAATAGTATAAGAGGATATGGTGCTACGATTTCTATCACTGGTTAAACTTTGACAATCTCACATATAATATACATACTCACTATATTGGTACATTTGTATAATCTGTTGATTATTTGTTGTTGCGATTATTAAATATATTATTAATAGTAATATTATCCCACGTTCTTTTATAGTCGGAGTTGATGATATTTATTTGGGCTGATTATTAATTATACATGTTTCGTTTGAATACATGTATGTGTAACACCATTTGAGCATGAGTAGGCCTATGTTTGGTTTGTCTTTTTCATCGCTTTCAGATAGAGGCCTATTTCTTTTCTACTATTATCTGATGACAAAGCTAGCTGCAAAATACAAGTTGTATTTGGGTACTAGAGTTTAGACGTTTAGAGTTTGGTGTCAATAGGTAGTAAGCACTAGAAGTATAACTGCAAAATTGAGTTGTCATGGATACATTTAGTTGCGTTTATAAGTGAGTTGCAATTACAACTCAATCTTGCAGTTATAAGTTAAAATGAGTTGTCAATGGGTGCTAGAATTGGGTTAATAATATTAATAATATTATTAATAATAATAATAATATTAATAATAATAATAATAATATTAATAATAATAATAATAATAATAACAGACATAATAATAATAATAATAATAATAATAATAATAATAATAATAATAATGATAATACTAATAATAGTATATAATAACAAATTCAAAATAATAATACTGAAACTTAAATTAATTATTTAAATATACAACCTGCATGCCATCCATTTGTGATTTTATTCCAAACACATTTCTAAATAATAATATATTTTTAAATAAGATTTCCAACAAAAAGCGTACGTTATTAAAATTCAATATGATTCACACTCTTTTACGTTACACAAGTAAAGTATTTTTAGTTGAAATGTAGACAAATTAGAAGCTTCTTTGACGGCTATATGGTCTATATTGCCGTAAATACAACTGAAAGTTAATACAATAATGGGAATGGCAAACAGTTGACATTAAGTGATGAAAATACATTCTATCACCCTCTTAAACAATCAGTTTCGGTGATACACTTGTCAGAGTTGAATGATATATGAAGCTTGTTTTCACTTAACGACATTCTAGATTAAATATTCACGACAGTTTGGTGTAAACCTCATGTTGCGCACAATATGTCCTACATTGCACCGGTTATAGATAAATTGGAATTCTTGTTATTAGGCATAAAGCATGAACCGTCTTTCTATGAGAATTCCCTGACCTTTTGATTTAATATTCATTTAGTACACTGTAGAATATTAAGTGACAATATTTCACTTAAATTGTAGATAGCTGTTTACAACTGTGATCATATGACAATGTTAGAGTTCTAAGGCATCGTTGACTTTGACATAAAATATTTAAAAGTTGTCCACGTTTCTATAAGAGCCTGAGAGCTTGATCTATAATATTCCCATAGGGTTGCGTAAATATTTTGAAATTTAATAACTACTGACTTTCTGCAAATACCTTACAGCGATACTTTAGCTGTGAAACAATAATATAGATACAATATGTTAAACCTACTGCTAAGAAGACGTAAATAACTATCGAAATATTTTACATTCTTTAAAAATATATGTTATCTTCCGCTACCCCAACCCTACAACGTATAGCACCGGTATCTCGCATACATTCCAAGTTCCAACTAAAAACCAACCATGTATCGTTTTCAACCTGTGAAGCAAATTCTTAAGTATGTAGATGCGGTATACTGATAGAGCGATACACTTAGTGTCCGAGGATGACGGTCACCATAGACGACACCAATAACAAAATACCGACTCAGATTATTATTTTTATACACAAGTGTCATTTCCTCTTTCCATAGGTTTATACCTTTAAAGCAAAACAACATAGCAAACTCAGTCCTCAGTAATTTATACAGAAGAGACCTACAAAATCTCAAACGCCAATATTTGTTGAATATCTAATGGACGGCTAAGCGCTACTGTACATTTCAGTGGAGTAAAGTTTGAGAAGTAGGAAAGCCGTATGCAAATGTGAAATTAAGTACAAAGCTATTGGCTGGAAGAATCGAATTGAAAAGTAAACACGGTGCCAGTAGTGTAATGCATCCTAGCTGTCGAAGCAACATTGTCAATATACAAACTGCTATCTACAACAGCAATGCAATTGACAACAAAAGCGTAGTGGTTCTTATGCCATGTTCATTTCAAGACGAGAGACTATACAGAGTGTCAACTCAGTCCAGTAATGAAATATGTTTACCGAAGACATCGGTGTGGTAATTTATCTCAACTGGATTTGACGTTATTATGCGAGGAGAAATAAACAAGCGGCATTGGTGAGAACTACATGAGAAAGAGAAAGAGAAAGAGCGAGTGAGAAAGACAAAGAGATAAATAGATAGAGAGATCAATGTATACCGGTATATACTGGTAAAGAGAAAACTATATAGATATAGATGTATAGATACCTAGATGGATTCAGATATATATATATTATATTCTAGTATATATATATATATAAAGAGAGAGAGAGAGAGAGAGAGAGGGGGGGGGGTAATAGAGGTGATCACATAACGCATAGCAATTTTTACAAATCACACATTATATCGCAACCAGTGGGAGCAAACGAAATACGCATTTATTTGTTACGCTATCTGTTTTATTCATGAAGTAGGACGTAGTCATACCACATTATTCTAATAACCTGCAGTAGATATTTACGAACTTTCCATAAAGCAAAACTGCTATATTCATTACTATTGTTCCTGCATTAATTTTAATTATGTTTATGTCGATGGAATTATGCAGACAGGAACTAAAGTACTGTAGCCGAGCAGTAGCACCAATGAATCTATCCTCACAGAATGGAAGTACATTGATCTGTACAGAAATATGCGCATGACAGCTGATTGGCATGTCTGTTATGAATAGTGACAAACATTTGTTTTTTATATTTTGAAGTGAGACAAGGGGTTCATTGCAACGTCATCTACGCTCGTAATATTAAAAGAACAAAAATCAATATTTTATTGATGAAGTCGTGGATGAGGTTTGCAGTAAATTGGATTTCCAGTCGTGTGCCATAGCTGACAGGCTACAGTAGTATGTGTCAAATATATAATTGACTGTTAGAATAATGAAATAGACATCTCAGTGAACGTAATGTACATGTAATTGATCTATCTATTGACAGGCTGAAATACACTTATCCTTTATATTTCATAGATAATAAGTATGTGTACTTTTTAATTACGTAACATAATTACTATAGACGTAATACACATGTTTATGAATATTATTATAGTTTTCAGCTTAGCTATGTTTGAGACTCTTTCATTATTGAAGAAAAAAAGAAATACAATAGGAAAATGAAAAGGCTTTTTGTTTTAAACACAAATAATTTAGTAATTATATTTAATATTTCGGAACGCCAATTTTGGCGAGAACTTAAAAACAGTAAAAACTTGGTTGTTAGTGCGTTGTTAGTAACAGCGATAAATATTGCTATCGTCTCAACGTTCCCTATTTCTTTCTTACAAGTACATGTATAGGCGTGTGTACAATGTGTGTGTATATATATATATCCTACTGCTAGTCATTATTTATCTCTAATTACTAAACATCTGCATTTATTTCTACTCAATGGCCGACTAAATAAGCTTGATTGCGATTAATCATTTCAGTCACAGGCGTACGATTGTAATTAACTAGATTACGATCTACTCATGCGATAGAAAGATTTGTTTTTAAGCCAGCAAGGGTATAAGAACACGCAAGCAGCTGACTAACACAGCTACGTTACTATGTTTCAAAGGCAACGCAACTACACACAGGTCACTATACTTTGTATATATTTCCTATGATTCACAGCTATTCCTCATAAAAACACACATATTCAACAGTATTAATGATATATAATGACTCATACTGATTTATTATGGTATGTGGGCTTTCTTTTAAGCTTTGATTCAATCATTTTAAAAATCATCTTCAGTTATTTCCATTTGCATAGGTACAGTTTATATCAGTAGGACACTACCATTAGATGCATAGTATCTACATTCCAACACACCAACACGAATATTGAACGCGATACCAGACTGTTTTTTGTTTTCTTGACGGATTGACATTTCAACATTTGATAATATAATAGCCAGTGTATTATCATCAGCAGCAGTGGGCATTATAGGCACAACGGGCTTTATCATACATCTTCTCATGAAATCCTGAAAGTTCTGCACTTCGAGCTGTGTTTAAAAACCCTCTTATTTATGCCTTCGTTGAAGATTCTTCATGTTACGCAATGTGTCATTTAATTCCATGGTGAGTTCCATGATAAAGACAGAGAGGCTATTGGCAGATAGTTGTCGCCTTTGTTCGGAAAAGATACATCACTGCCATTGAAAACAGTCGACTTCACTTTGGGGATTGTGGAAAAATCTCGAAAAAGTGAAAGCTTGTCTACGCATTCGTCTGCTACACCAGAGCGAGACATGATCTTACGGCTAATCCAACATCCGAGAGGATTCTCTCCCTTTGGACTCGAAACAACGAAAAGAATGCGAAATATTTATAATGTTGACCCACCTAATGAAAGACATATGCCGAGATTAAAACATTGCATCTAACCTTTCGATCCAAACTCGTAGCGTTCATATCAGTTTTCTCTGCCTTTGGCCGGACAGCCAGCCAGGCGATATGGAAAAGATCTCGTGCACGTGCTTTTACAAATCGCAGCCCGTGGAATATTTTACTATCCGAGGACTAGGGCGTATTTAGTATTTTGTAACCAAGCACTGGGGAGTAAGACGCGATTTGAAGCATTTTCCTGAAGCTCGAAACACGAAATTCGGAAAACAAATCCCGTAATACATCTATTAGTAAGATTGAAGCTCCGCAGATAATTTAAGCAGTCCCGAGGTGAATGAAAAATGTAGACTGGTTTGTGCTAATCGTGCCGCGCTTCCTCGCTTCAGGATCAGACCGGGCGATTTTTGGATAAAGAAAAATAAATTTCGATTTTAGGTTTCACCATGGATAAAGCCAAGCTGTGATTGGTGGAAATTTAAGATGACTGGGGATTCAACATCCCCACTGATAAAATGAACTGGGTGTTTGGTCTGCAAATTGATATGTATTCAGCGATTTAGGCAGCCGTAATGAAAATATCTGAGAATAATTTTCCTTTTGATCTTAGAAAACATTTCGTGAGTAAAAGAACAGAACGGGACGTGTACTTTGCATGGCCGAAGTACTTACATGCTAGACAAACATATGAACGGCAAAGTCCGTATTTAGGTCAAATATAGCTCAACAAACACGTGTCTTAACACGACAATATTGAAATTATTGAATATAATTTACCCGGCATAAAGGTAGCCCGTCGGATTAGAGCTAATAACATGGGCTAGATATCATGACTCTATGTGTATCATAAGACGAAAGCCAGTCAATGAGCGGCAATACCAGTTTTACCTTTTTAATGCTGATAGGATAGTAACGGAAAATAAATGAATATTCATAAGAAACATACCATATTTAGATCAACACATAAAATACGCTAGCATAATGAGTATACTAGTATTTGTACTAGATTTTGTACACGTTTTAAAAATAGAATGTGCATTACTTATAGGAAATACGAATCTCTTAAACAAATTACTTCAGCTTATAAATACTTTACAAAACGAAGGAATGCCATTATTTGAAGCAATATAATTAAATTAGTAACAACCGCGCGCACGTTAATCGGTGCAAAATATTATTAGGTGTACTTGATCAATTTTAATTCGATGATGCAAAAATATTTGGATACTTTCAGTTTTGCACTAAGTTTTCATACAACGATGCGTCATCTCACTAGTGATGGTATTCTGTGCCAGCAGAAAAATCACTTTAAACTCAATAACATGAACGAAGCATTAACTCTGCTCCCAGCGCGAGATGGGGTAGCTATCAACGTTAATAATCGCGCCAATCCGATAAAAAGGAATAGCCCTGGAAATATTGGAGACACGTTGAGGGTTATTTGAGGGCAGAAGGACTCGTATCTTTCCCGTCAGGGTTAGAAATTGCTACTAGAAATGTGGAAGGATTTTTACTGTTCAGCTGACAAGACGAATGAATAATGTCGGCTACGGAGCCGCAAATCATCCCCCTGATCAGAAAATTGGATAATTTGTCAAAGCTTAAGATGAACTTGATTAGCAGAAGATATTGGAAGGGTTGACCACTCTCGAGTCATGCCGCACTCGTGAGGGCAAAAAAGTCGCTAGATTGATGTAGCTTATTACAATATGATGAGCAGCTCGTCTGCACGTGGTCGTGTAGATTCTGTGTATATTTCACCAGTGGATGATGGCGGAACGTTATTGAGGAGATTTGTCCAGACCCTTGTCCATTTCAGGGACGATCATTGCGCGCAATTCCTGGCCTAAGTTGACGGGTCGTCCGTCTTGTATTCGAGATGGATTGTTTTTGACCATTGTCCGGCCAATTCCGGACTTTGATCGTGTGATAGAATGATTCTTTTTGGCAAGGTTAACTCGAAATTGATTGGCTATGTGTGTAGCGACATCGGTGCTGTCATTGTAGATTTCACGTCGAGTTAAGTTACAATTTTTCAACGCCAACGAACTGTTGGTACTTTATTGTTATACTTGCTTGATTGAGTAGGCATTCAATAGGTTTTACATTGCACATCTGAGTTTTCGAGAGCACACTCATAGCATAGCGTAAATATCAAAGAAAGACATAAATGCATATACATTCTTGAGAACAAATTCTTTGTGGAATATGATAAATTAAAGAACGTCAACTAGGCCTACACATGACATTGACACGAACCATATCTATGTTTTGATTTCCGTAAAATGTATAGTAGGACTATACTACATACTATATTATATCTATATATGATTTATATTTTCTAGGTTTCTCCCAGATTCAATCAAAGAAAGTTGATAGCCTCTATTAAGTAATATATAGACATCTGCACAGTATAACATTATAACATCTGCACAGTATTTAATATTGTTTAGTCCTTTTAATCATATGAATTAGCATTTCGTGATATAACGATATTAACCGGCTAAATACGAAGTTATCTTAGCAGATGCCCTACTCGAGTTGCTTGTCGACCCATATATGTTCTGACATAGAATGTCAGTACGAATGTATACACTGACATATCGTGCCATAACATTTTCCCGATATAGCGGGCGCACGAATCACACATCGACAGTATAGTATGTATACCTAGGGTTTATCCTTGCTTGTTTGGAACCAAACATTCTGCGTGGTTATAGTAAACAAAGCCAGACCGAAGATGTTTGTATTCGAGAGATTTAAAGGAATCCTACTACTGTAATTACATCTCTAACATACGGCGGGGCAAATTACAACACATGTTATAACCAAGAGGGAAGGAAACAAATGTAATAGTGTTACATTTCCGTCGGTTTACAAATGTATAGCAAACACAGTTTAGGTTTCTAAGTATTCAAATTGATTTTTCGACATTTACACTTTCATTTCGTTTGTTGCATCCTTTCAATGGCCAAGATGTACACTTATTAATTAATTTATAATCATATTGGCTTTTAGACGGAACTTAATTCTAAAATTAATATTAATATTATTTATTTTCCACTGACACAATTCCGTATTTGGCAATAGATTTACTAAAATGATAAATTCAATTAAATTTTAAAATGTGACAGATATATAATTAAAGGGGATGGTCAGCAAATATATATATATATATATTATTCTTAGTATTTACTTGTTTTGAAAACTTCATATATATATATATATATATATTCGACATCTTTCTCTTTTCTTTTATATTATTCTTAATATTCACTTGTTTTTTAAACCTATATATTATCATGTGCTGGTTTGTTTTATCTGAAAAGTGGTAATCTTCCTCACCACACTCACATCTTGTCTGCTTTCTAGCAACGGACAATGTTTGTACGATACACTAATGGCAATCATCGACACGAGCTCCGCATTCTGGTTAATTTCACCTTAAATCAGACGAGGGAATTTATGACATGGAATAATTGAATTTGATAGCAGGATATTAACGCAAATTGTGGATTAGAAGAAACAATATTTTACGATAAAATAATTGCAATCAGATTAAATCTTTCATTGCGATAAATTAGCGTAATAAAAACATTTATAAATTCCAAAATATGGTATAATTATTATTAATATATAATTATTTTATATATATATTTATTAAGTTGAAAATGTATATGCAAGTAAAATATGAATTTAATTAAATACAACATTTCATAAAAGAAATAAAAGTAAATTGTTAGATTTAGTAATGGCCTGGGCATATATATATATTAATTATCAACGTGGAAATGTTGCTGTGTAGGCCTATATTGGAAACTAATTATGTGACGTAAAATATATATCTGCTACGTGGACTTTAACTGACTTAAAAGTGTACTCATCTTATCCCAATCATTTTAGAGAGAAATAGATCTCGTCCCTGTCCGCATGAATATCGACGAACTGAAAGCGCGTTTGAAATATAGAACATAGGAATATTTATTATTTATGTTTCAAATGGCATGGTAATTGACTGAGTGTATCAACACGTCTTTTCTTAGGAAACTTAATCCAGATCCACAAAGAACATTCCCCTGTTTGAGGCGTCTCTTCATATTTTGGAACACACACAGGAGCAGAATCATCTACAGTGAAATATACATGGCAGGTGATGAAATTGACAACAGGGAAACAGATGTACATTTCCCCCATAGCTTTGCGTGCGCTTTACCACTGCCGTGAGAAACTACAGAACACTCCGCTAATATTACCTTCAACGCTGCAACTCTACTTGCCCATAATACAAATCAAACTGTACTTAATTAAGTTATGCATTGATGTTCGATTGTAATAAATATTATATTTACTTACTCTGATTCTATGACAGTATAACGATAAGTTTTAATTTATTTGTATGCGACGTTTAATTTCTTTCCTGATATTATGTCTGTTCGCGTACACTGAACTTTAGGAGTCTGTCTAATAATAGGTACTTGCACTCAATAAGTTCATAAATTGTCATCTGTGAACATAAGACATTATTCAAGTATTTGTCACATTTGACTTTTTACGTAGCTGGCTTCCGCACTACGTGTTTAAAACATGGATATGAAATGAATTACTTTAAGTTTCATAATATACATGAATATAATATATCGTGTTCATTCGTGTACTCTATTCAAACAGCTTGCTAATAGATTGCAGTCATGGGACATTAGTAGCTTGTCAATTTCACGAAATTGATTTTTGTCACGCAGCATTAGCCATAGAAATGGGATTATGGAAAACATACAATGTTCGACATTCTGAGAAGAAACAAGCCGTCAGTATGTTTAAGTGATATTTGCAACGTACATCGAAATCATTGCATTTCTATGTGGTTTTAAATTATGTTAAATTTGCAGGCATGAAACTAACGTTATATTTATGGCGTTTCTGAATGTCATTGTGAAAACACCACCCAATGGTTATAACCATGGAATGTCCCATATGGTCAATTATTTCTGACAATGGAGGATGAAAAACACTAGTAGATAATTGAGGTGTCATTGTACAGAGCTAAATGAAACAATATTTAATAACCAGGTTAATTTCAACTGCGAAATTATATACAAGGAAAGTGCAATTTGATAGTCACATTTGAATATTGTCATTTGCAAGTGACAAACTGTCGGTACATAGCTCGAGCTATACTCAATGATCGTATCACGGTTGAGATTGAAAGTTACAATTGTCCGTTTCATGAGATAATAATTCTGACCTAGGATATCGCGTTACTCTTATCTCATATCCAACCACCTTGTGTCACCCTATCCTTGCATATTGGGATGTATGTCAAATTAGAAAAGGATTTGTGTAACTCGAGAAGATACTGGAATACTATGAACTAACCTCACAGTCCGACTGTACACGCATATGACTTTTTACTATTTTGATAAAATTCAGAACCCTTAACTTCCTATTGAAACTGGTCGCTGGGAAAATACTCCTAGGGAAAATAGAACATGCAAACACTGTACTTCACCCGCTATAGCGGACGAACAACACTATTTACTTAATTGCGAATCCATCTCCCATTATAGAAC